>JADLZN010006953.1:0-57822 GCA_018155175.1 Sinocyclocheilus anophthalmus | reverse complement strand
TGAGCTCCGTCAAGTTAATTCTTTATCGTCCATTTTTCAATCTTAAAATCAATTTTATATACCATCATTTTCGTCTCTATACATATATTCCCCATTGATCTACAACAAAACCATCAAGTACATTGTTACACTTTCGCTTTTGATTGCCACAACTACATACCAAAATCGATCCGTTTATGTGCCTTACCATCAAGAAATATTATCATATTAACAAAACACAATGTTTACATCTCTCCTGCTTACCTATTAATCCATATCATTCAAAATTTACTTCCTATAGCCCAATTTATCTCCTTCACCCTAATATCTCTACCCACCTACAACCATCCCGCTCCCTAATTCACAAAACTCTATTAACGTTTTTGGTATTGCCATCTAAATAGAAATTCCACTAATTTAGATCTTTTTCTTTCCGCATTTCTCCAACTCTTAATAAATCCTTCTATACTGTTCGTTTTTCATACACACTCTCTCTGTTTAAATCTAGATTAAGACACATCTCTTTGGCCAAACATTCAAAAAATGCATCTCATAATCTTTTACTGCAATCATATCTGATCAAATGCACATTATTATACTTTATTTTTTTATGTAAACCATCATTTCTGGTTGAACTCCAGCTACGCTAATATTTCTCTATGTTTTCTCTTTCTTTCTGCTGGATGACATCCGCGGTTACACCTAGAGTGTTACACAAGCAGGTGGATCGTCAAATTGAATCCGTAGACACGCTAAATAAAAGAAAAAGAAATCATTGAGATTCACAGAAAAAAGCCCATACAGAAGGACTCACGGTGAATCTGCCGAACCACTGAAATCTAAACTACAAACGAAACTGTTCCACAATTTGCTCTAAACTTTAGCTTCGTGCGTACATAAAATAGATTGCTGTTCACCGTGCTTTTTTAATTACATGTCATTATTAACTGCGAATTGCCAGATGGACTCACTTAATTATGATCTACTACTAATAGAATGGGGGCGTAACTTTAATGTTCTGTAAAGCTGCTTTTCAACAATTTGCATCGTGAAAAGTGCTATAAAAATAAACTCGAATTGAATTGAACTATCTCACCATTTGCCCCAAATTTTCATAGTCTTTTTCTTTCTTATTTTAAGCTCATATTTATTTGAGAAATGGATTCACAAATGTACTGTCTTTGAAATGATATTGAAGGGATCATTTCACCATAGTTCAAAGAATTTGTTAAAGTAGTGTTTTTTGTGTTATCTTTCTTTTGAACCAGATTTGAGTTCAGAGTAGTTGTGTTCATTAGTTTGTGTGAGATGCAAAACATTTCTAAACCAATGTTCCTAGTGTTTTATGTCGTTTTAGTTGACAGTAATTGTTAATATGGATGTATGTAACTGTTGGTATTTAAGCTATCTGGGTAATTTTTGGCAGTTTTAACAAATTAATCATTATCAATTTAAGTCATTAGTTGATTTGAATTTATGGCTGCCAACATTACAGGAGTGGCGCCTGAACAGGGACCTGAAACATTGAAACTGAACATTTGAAAACTTAAAGATATTTCTTTGAACTTGACTTTGTTTCTTGAAGTAGTTTTTTTTAATTTTTTTACTTTTGCTCTGTGAAACTGGACCTTTTGTGCTGTTTGGGGTTGGACACTGAACACTTTTGTGATGGTTTGAATTCTGGTTAACTGAGCTGTCCTGCTCCTGCAGTTCATCTAAAGGGAAGTGTGACTAATCAATATCACCCCTTAAGAACTGGGGTCCAATGTTGGTTGTCAGAAAATTGTTTATGAATTTGTAACCATTGTGAAGTGTAACCAACTGTAGTCTTTGCGGCTGATGAGTTTTTTTCTGTGCCTCTATTGGATGATACTTTATTTTTTCCAAATTTATTTCACTGCTGGTCATGTATTCTCTATATAACCATGTATGTGACAAATAAAAAATCCTTATTTTAAAACACCTGGAAACATGTGACATGTCATTTTCAAGAAAGCGCAGCCAAATCACCCCACACCACTCCTCCTACACTTCCTCCTCATCCACACCCAACATCTGTGGTCAGGACTGATCCTCTGACACTAATCTTTCTGACATTTAAGGCTGCTTTTACACTGCAAGTCTTAATGCACAGATCTGATCTTTTGACCATATCCGATTTTTTTGGCACGTCTGTTTACATTCACTTTAGACACGACTGGTATCCGATATCTGTGTTTTACATTTGAATTCGCCACCCAAAAGGAATTTCTGCAGTGATTATCGCTTACTATGCACATGGTAAACCCTCGGTTTTAATGGCCATGCTTTCAAAAATTATTTAATAATTCCCGGATCGATGGCCCATTATTTATTTGCCAGCATGACAACCAACGGCTGTCATGGAGTTTTTTAACAGCACAAAATCTGACTGCACTGATCACGACCGGAAAATAACGTAATTTAACTTGCTAGACTATTTTCTCTACAGCTCTTTAGAGTAAATTCTTTAGTGAAATACTATGATATTATGAAATATCGAATTAAGGATCGAGAGAGAGAGAGAGGAGAACGAACTACCATGCACCCACATGCGAGCGATCAGATTTGGAAGCCTTGCCCCAAGCTTGTCGTTTTGTTGGTTTAATTACAAAAACTGCTAAGTTATCACCTCATTGCTGAGAAATATATGTAGCTTTTAGCTGTTGTATTTTCAAAATTCACGGGGCGCGGGTTGAAAACCAGCTCCTGAATGTGCAATTTCTTACCTATAAAATTTTCCATCTCAATAAAATGCGAGCGCATACAGCACACCGGCATTAAAACACCATTAAAAATCTTTATGGGCAAACTTGTCTCCCTTGCATTGGGAGTTCTGTGGAGAATCGGGTATGTGTGTTTAGACGTAGGTCGGATGTCCAGATATCAGATGTGTATCCGATTAAAATCCACATTTGGAAGTGGCTCAGATCGGATGCAAAAGAATCGGATCTCGTGCGGGTTTTTGTGTTTACACGTGTGCAACAAATTCCGATCTGTGTCAGATGTGAATAAAAAATTAGATTTTTTTTTGTGCCAGTGTAAACGCAGCCGAACAACGGACGCTGAAGTTGTGTGGGAATTAGCGCAGGATTATCAAGGCCTCAGCATTTTAAAGGTGTCCTATTATGCTTTTTCAACTTTAGTTAGTCTGTAAGGTTGCTGTTTGAGCATAAAAAAGATCAACAAAGTTACAAATCTCAAAGTCCACTACAAAGCGAGATATTTATTTTAACAGAAATCACATTTCAAAACTTTTTTCTCACAGATGAGATGGAAACTCGAATTACACGTCGCACAAAAAAACAAATAAAAAACTTTGCAATTTGACTTGGACCTATGATCCTTGACTTGGACTTGAAGACAGAGACTTGTCACACACAAGTCATTCTGGTATGGCATTCATGATAACGTTCTCTAACAGTAGATTTTTTTATTCATTTTATTCATTCATTCCCTATTAAAATGTGGTGATTTCTTTTTCAGATTTCCCTTTTTTCTAGAAGGAATACTAGCTTGTCCAGGCTGGAAAGGATATTCGTCAAACCAAACCCTCTCACTGTTCCAAGGCTATCCAGGCCACTGGATAATCAGGATGACAAAACTGTATTAAGAACTGTAGCAGACAAAGCACACTTGCCTCCCAAAGGAAAATGCCAGTTACTTCACCTTCTAGAAAACAATTTTCAAGTCCTCTGATTTGGAAGAATGACGACACTCCAGCATTGTACTCTTCAACCTCTACCCATCAAACAGCACCCACACCGACTAACCCAAGAAAAACAAGATGTAGTACAAGACCAGATTAAAGAAATGTTGATGAATGCCCTCAAAGAACGTTCAAACTCTGATTGGGCCTCACCTGTTTTCCTGGTCCCAAAGAAAGGTGGCAGCTTTAGCTTCTGTGTGGACTACCAGACTATCCTCTGCCAAATTTCACAGAGATCTTGGAATCCCTCAGTGACGATGGAACCAGAGAGCAAGTCCAAGACTGCTTTCATCACTCCATCTGGTTTATATTAATTAAAAGTCATGCCATTCAGGTTGAAAAATGCTCCAGCAGCATTTCAGAGATTGATGGAGACTGTCCTAGGTGAAGTACCAGGAATTTTAATTTCTGGGACATGTGGGAAACACAAAAGACATCTCTGCTGACCCCAGCAAAGTAGAGGCCATCTGTTCCTTCCCGCCACCCAAGAACCTTAAGAAGTTCAGCAGTTTCTCGGGTTTGTAGGATGGTGCCATCGGTTTGTGCTCAGTTTCTTTCAGATACCACAGCCTATAAATGCCTTGAAGAAAAAGGGATGTACTTTTCAGTGGTCACCACAGTGTCAACAAGACATATCTCACCTCACCCCCCATCCTGGGTTATCCTGACCTCCAGCTTGTTGTCTACACTGATGCCGGTGACTCAGGACTGGGTGCAGTGTTGACAGCGAAAAAAACAAGGTATGGAAGAAGTCATAGCTTATGGCAGCCGAACATTAATCAAAGCTGAAATGAATTATTCAGCTACTGTAAAAGACTGTCTTGCAGTAGTATGGACATAAAAAAAATGGCAACTATTTTAAACTATAGCTCTTCACAGTAGTTACTGAGCTTCAGTGGGTGATGAAATCCACAGAAATCAAAAGAAGTCTAATCCACTGGGCTCTCCATCTGCAAAAATGTAACTTTAAGGTTGAGTAGAGAAAAGAAAAAAAATTCAGCTTCATCCTTCAAACATGTAGCTGTCACGAATCCTATCCATGGACTTCCGTTCGATCGCCACCAGAGGTCACCCTTCTGTTACATTGACTCTCACACTACACAAACTGTTGCATGTCATCCCGGACTACATATCCCATCATCCATTGCACTGATTGCACACAGCACTGACTGCACACAATCTCCCCACTTCACTCATAGTACACCCACTCAGATCCTTTTTTCAAACTGCCTATATTTTTGGTATATCGCTCTCCTAGTGGTAGCACTTTACGGAGCCAGTTCCCTGTCCTAGTTTCTAGTTCTAGTCTAAGTCTAGTCATTTTGTGTTGCCTTGTTGTCTGTTTCCTGATCTTCTGCCTTGTATCTTGGATTAACCCTTTGCCTGCCGTTTCGGACTGTGTTTGCACCTCGCCTGGACTACTGCTCGTGTTATTGGATTTCCCCTCTTGTCAAGCCCTCTGGATAACGTTCGCTGTCGACTGACTCGCGCCCGTTTTGGATTACTCTTTGTCTTGCCCTCATATCCGTTTGCCATTGTCAGAAGCACACACAGCCTCCCCCCCCTTGTCTGTTTATGACCACGTCTGTTAAATAAAGCTTTGCATATGGATCCGCACGTCTCGTCTCGTCAGCCCCGTTACAGAATACTCTGCCACACAAGGGTCCAGCAGCTTTTCATGTGGACATTGGCTAGGTATGGACACTGCAAAACTATTATTAGGCTTAAAGCAGGGCACACGCCCACTTGAAGGCTATATTCAAGAGTATCTGGACATTGCGTGTTATTCTGATTTGCCAGACTGTGTACTGATAGACTTTTTCTGTGATAGAGTAAATTAACCTTTAAAGTCACGATTAACCCGTGAGGGTCCACGTTCTTCTCTAAGCTATTTTTTGGATTTTGCTCTGCTGTGTGTCGATTCCGTGTTCATAGTGGGTGTTGCGGAGAAACATGACACAGAGTCTGCTTGTGTAATGGCGGCCGCACTAGAGTACGCTCACAAAATGGCGGCGACAGCTGAGCCTGATCGCAAAATGGCGGACACAACAGCACCCCATTATGTCACAGCTGCTCTTCATGAGTCAAGTCAAGTCACAGCTGATCTTCATGAGTCAAGTCATGTCACAGTTGATCTTCATGAGTCAAGTCGAGTCACAGTTGATCGTCATAAGGCAAGTCAAGTCACAGCTTATCTTCATGAATCAAGTCAAGTCACAGTTGATCTTCCTCAGTCAAGTCAAGTCACAGATGATCTTCATGAGTCAAGTCAAATTACAGTTGAATCGTTGTGATGATTGGGGCGGACCTGAGAGCCGTGGACGGGCGAGGTCCCTGCTCATCTTTCACTGTCGTTCTCGTGCGCGGCTTTTTACAGTCCTTCCGGAGGCTCCTCCGTGAACTCGATACAGGTGAGTGGGTGGCAGGTGTTCGCGTCATTATCAATTTACTCCCCGCATCCCAAGGCTTCTGTTGTCCCAGGCTCTTGCCGCGCACACTCGTCACAATCGTCATAAGACAAGTCCAGTCCCAGCTGATCCAGATTGAATCAGTCCCAAGTCACAGCTGTTCTGTCATGATGTAGGCAGAGTCACAGGTGATTTCCCAGAGTCACGTCCAGCACCATTGATCTTCCCATAGTCAAGTCAAGTCACCGTTGATCGAATGAGGCAAGTCATTCACCGTTGATCTTCATGAAGCAAAATCAAGTCACCGTTGATCGTCCTGAGGCAAATTCACGTCAAGCTGTCTTCATGAGTCAAGTCCAAGTCCCAGCTGGATCTTCAGGATCAAGTCGAGTCACAGCAGTCTTCATGATCAAGTCAGTCACAGCTTCCATTGCTGATTCAAGTCAAGCCTCAGCTGATCTTCTAGAGTCTCGTCATGTCTCAGCTGATCTTCTAGAGTCTTGTCATGTCTCAGCTGATCTTCCAGAGTCTTGTCACATCCCAGCTGATCATCCAGAGTCACGTCATATCACAGCTGATCACCCAGAGTCACGTCACATAACAGCTGATCACCCAGAATCACATCACAGCTGATTCTTGTCACATCCTGTCTGTGCACCAGATTATCAGGTCAGTCCCTTCGGTATCCCAGTCTGATATCCGTGTGAAGGATGCCAACGCTGTTGTCTGCACAGCATCAGCTGTATCATGCATGATGCGCAGCTGGTATCTCGCAAACCCACTCACTTTAGCCCTCTTGTTCCTGAACTCATTCCCCTGTCTGAAGCGCTTTCCTTGATGGGGATCGCTTTTTGGTGTTTTTGGGCTGCATACACCACCACAGAACCTTCCGAGGTAGAGGCGCTCGTTTCAGCTCCTTGCGTGGTGATGGCGCCCAGCAACGCACTCTCAGCCTGTCATGTAGCGGTCGAAGAGACGATTAATGAACTCTCCCTGTTTCCTCATGTTACTGCTGTAGAACCTCCAGAGGTGACGGCAACCGCTGCAGAATTTCCAGAGGTGTCAGTGGTATCCATTTATGAACTCTCTGCCGCCCCGTCACGGCTATGGAGGCCGTCTATGAACTCTCAGTCTGTCCTGTCGTGGTTAAAGGGACCATTGCTGAACTCTGTAACTGTCCTGTTAAGGAGAATGTTAATGCACCTTCCCTGTTTCCTGCTGGTATTGCTGTAGAACCTCCAGAGGTGGCGGCATTCACTGCAGAACCTCCAGAGGTGTCAGTAGTATCCACTTGTGAACTCTCGTCCTGTTCTGTTCCGGCCAAGGAGGCCATCTGTGAACTCTCTGCCTGTCCTGTCACGGCTATGAAGGCCGTTGGTGAACTCTCTGCCTGTCCTGTCACAGCCAAAGAGGCTGTCCCTGAACTCTCTGCCTGTCCAGTCATGGCTATGGAGGCCATCTGTGAACTCTCTGCCCGTCCTGTCACGGCTATGGGGCCGTTTGTGAACTCTCTGCCTGTCCTGTCACAGCTATGGAGGTCTTCTGTGAACTCCCTGTTTGTCCTGTCACGGCTATGGAGGCCGTTTGTGAACTCTCTGCCTGTCCTGTCACAGCTATTGAGGCCATCGGTGAACCCTCTGCCTGTCCCGTCACAGCTATAGAGGCCGTCTTTGAACTCTCTGCCTGTCCTGTCACAGCCATGGAGTCCTTTTGTGAACTCTCTGCTTGTCCTGTCATGGCTATGGAGGCTGTATGTGAACTCTCTGCCTGTCCTGTTATGGCTATGGAGGCTGTCTGTGAATCCTCATCCTGTCCTGTCACGGCTATGGAGGCCATCTGTGAACTCTCTGCCTGTCCTGTCACAGCTATTGAGGCCGTTTCCGAACCCTCAGTCTGTCTTGTTACGGCCAAGGAGGCCATCTGTGAACTATTGCTCTGTCCCAACCTAGCTGCAGAGACTGTCTATGAACTTTCGTCCAGTACCGACCCAGCCGAAAAAGCTGTCTCTGAACTCTCAGCCTTGTCTGTCATACCAGAGGATGCTGTCTGTGAACTTCCTGACTGTTCTGTTGCGGCTACAAGGGCCATTCAGGAACTCTCATCCATGCCTGTCACTGCCATGAAAACCTTAAATGAACTTTCTGTATGCCCTGTTAACCCTATTATTGCCAAAGAGACCTCTAGTGAACAGTATGTCTATCCCACTTCAGTCAATGAGTTTAATTTTGATCTATCTGTCTGTCCTGTCTCAACGAATGAGTCTGACTGTGAATTGTCTGCCAGTTTACTCACTCAAATGTCTGCCAGTCTAGTTTCAGTCGATGACCTTGAGTTTGAACTGTCTGCCTGTCTTGTTTTACCCAGGGTATCTGATTTTGAATCATCTATCTTGCCAATCCAAGTCTGTAAGCCTGTTTATGACTGTCTTCCGGCCCAGTTCATCCAATGAGCCTGATGTTGAATCACCTGTCTGTTCCGACCCCATTGACAATTCTGATTTAGTACTATCTGCCTGCCCAGTATCAGTTTATGAATTGTTTGTTAGTCCATTTTCAGTCAATACATCCAGTTTTACTCTGTCTGCCTGTCTTAGTTCTGCTCTTGAATCTAACTGTGAACTGTCAACCCACTCAGTTTTTGCCCATGCCCCAAACTTTGAACTGTCTGTCTGTCCAGCCACTCTCAAGGAGACCTACACTGAACTTTTAGCACTGTCAGTCATGCCCAAAGAGACCGTTAATAAGCCCACTGTATTTCCTGCCTCAGTCCTTGAGACCGTAAATGCACTGTCTATATCCTATGTTTCAGTTTTCCCTAGGCCCCAGTCCCTGCCATGGGTTCCTGATCACTCTGGCCCGCCGTGGTGGTCTGCCGACATGCTCTGGTGGGCCAATGTCCCGTCTGCTCCTCCCTGGTGGGTTCCCTGCTCCTGTCAAGGGGGGGGGTGGAGGTTCTGTCTGTTCCAACCCCCGCTGGTGGCTTCCTCTTTACTGCCTGCTCTGCCCCAGGTGGGCCGCTGTCCCGTCTGCTCTGTCCTGGAGGGTCTTCTGCTCTGTCTGCTCCGGTCTGGTGGTCTTCTGCTCCTCCGTGGTGGTCTTCTGCTCCGTCTGTGTTATCTCCTTTGTCGAATCCGCCGCCTCTGCTCACTCTAGGCCGCCGTGTGTGCTGCTGTGTGTTCCGTTGTGAAAGCGAAACTACTTTGCTAGGTCTTCCAAAAGAGGACACGACTACAAAACAGTGGTTAAGTTGTATTTACAACACTGTTCCAGAACAGTTCAACCCAAATATTCAGATGTGTGCAGCACATTTTATGGAGGACTGTTTCCTGATCCTGGGAGAGTAGACTACAATGCCGGCTGTTCTGATTCAAAGAATGTAAGTAAGTTTTTTATATTTAAAGATTTTTATATTTTATATATTTAATGCAAGTTTTTTTGGCAGTGTAGAGTAGGGCTTGTTGTTTGTCATTTCTCAGATCACAAATGCAGACATGGTTTGTTTACACGGCGCGATGCAGCGCAACGCGTAAAAAGACAGTATAAGTCATTTATATCAGTAATTATGTCCCCACTGGATGCAACAAATGCCTGGTTTATAATGGGTTTTAATGTTTTTGTCTCGTCACTCCAGCTGGACACGGCATCACAATATGGTAAAGGGGCGTAAAATTTCTGTCACATGTTTGAGGTATTTGGCCAATCACAACGCGCTGGATAGCTGTCCAATCAGAGCACACCTCGCTTTTTTGAAACCGATGAGCTTTGTAAAAATCGACGCGTTTCAGAAAGGCGGGCATAGAGGAGAAACAATAGTGTACAGTATGTGGAAAATAATTTTTGTGTTTTTTGAACCTTAAACCGCATAAACACATTTCATTACACCAAATACACAACATAATGTTCTTTTTAGCAGCATCATATGACCCCTTTAAATAACTTACTTATACAAAATATTATGGAATTACTAATTTCATTGAATTATAAGTGCTTTTCAAAGAATCACAATTTAATAATAAATTAAATTCAGATGAATTAGTGCAAATTTTCAACTAGCTTGCAAATATTTCAATAAGGAAAGCTCTTGGAATAAATTTAACAGCTTATCACGAGGATGCCGTGAGGAACAAAAGATCATCAGATGCTGCACAATGCTGTGATTTCAACCAAGACATAGATGAAAGAGGACAGAAAAGGGATTTGATCTGAGATATTATGATAGATGAGCCTTTAAACTGATCAGTTTTAGTGTGTTTTAAAGGTAGGGTTAGTAATTTCAGAAAGGGTAGCAATAGCATGTGTAAGAGAACTAAATGGGTTTACTCCACAAGATGGCACCATGTTACCGGGGAACTCTAGATCGGCCAGTAATCAGGAGAATTGTTGAATTACATTGTTGGCATGTGTTTTGCCTTATTTAAGCTCTGTCTTACCCTGTGCTTTTGTTAAGTACTGAGCCATTCCTATGTAGTTTCTGAGTGATTCTAAGGAAACAAGATTTTTACTTCTGTTGGATGTCTCATTTGTCTTGATTTTTTCAATAAGATTTTTTGAGTTACATTTTGTTAAACCATCTTGTGATCAATCCTGTCAATAATGAGAGTTGTGCAGCCTCATTTATGAAATGCATTGTATGATCAAATGGAACTATGGATTTTATTCCATGTAAAATATGAGAAACAAATCAGGATTTATAAAGCCAGAAACTGATGTAAAAAAAATGATTATGCATATGTCAACTATTGAGTATGCGCACAAACATTTTGGTACTCATATACCAATAATTCAATTAATGCAACATTGTTTATGAAAATGTAATAGATAAATAGGCGATCACAATATGCATTAATGTGCACAAATAAGCAACATCTGAACAGCTTAATATTTATTAATAATTTCCTAAAAATAATATTAAAGTGTTTACAAACACTCACTCACTCACTCACACAAACAAACTCGTACAGAAATCAGGCCAAGCTGCACATACATTTTCAGAGAAAGCTCTTGTATTTCTTTGCTTGAAACATACAGAGAGTATGTGGGTGCCTGCAGGTGGATCAGATACCGGCCAAGATAAATGTTTGTCATGAAACTTCAGTGCATTAAACATGGTAATTTGAATGAACTGATGTTATTGAATCTGTTCAGACACTGTCACTGCGACAGGTGTTTATGGAGAGAGGTTAATCTCAAGCTTGAAATCTGTTTATTTTCACCTACTATTAGAGGGTGCCAAGGTATCTGAGACCTTTTTGGTATTCTCTATGTAATTACAAGATTCCTTTTTCACACTGAAGACATAAATACGTGGATCCCAAAATATATTTTAATCTCAACAGTTTTCTGCAAGACATTGTGGATTATTTGCAGAATGTGAAAGGGTGCCAATATCTGTCATGTCTTCATCAGACTCCGCATCCACTCCTGCTCTCCACTCTCTCTCTATTACCAATCAGTCACGGACACTATATATACTGACCAAAACTAGAATGTTTAAAGCTCTATATGAATAAGCATGACTGGCAGTCCAGCAGTCTGTAGCTGTGTACAGTGACATGAAGAAGCAGCATGAGAAGGAACTTCTGCTTATGCTGTTTTCTGCTGGAACCGCAGAACTGAAGCTCCTTCTCTCCTCTTGTGCTTAGCTGTCTGAATATGATCTCCAATGTCCGTTTTACCTCTGTGGCCAACAAAAAACTACAGTTACAGTTACTGCAAAACACTTGACTTGCATTTTCAAATCATTCCTGCAGGAATGCACATGTAGACACCTGTAGTAGTTGTAGTCGTTGTAGTCAGTATTCCAGTACATTTAAACACAGAGAGCTGCGTATTATTGGAGTCTGCAGGCACAAAACCAGTCTTATGTAGAATGGGTATATTTGTAGAAATAGCCAACATACATTGTATGGGTCAAAATTTTTCAAGATTTTTCTTTTAGGTCAAACATAGATATTAAGTAGATCTTGTTCCATGAAGATATTTTGTAACTTTCCTTCGGTAAATATATCAAAACTTAATGTTTGCTTAGTAATATGCATTGCTAAGAACTCAATTTGGACAACTTTAAAGATGATTTCCTCAATATTTAGATTTTTTTGCACCCCCAGAGCCTACTACAATTTTAAAATATGTCCGATCCTAACAAAACCAACATCATGGAAAGCTTATTTAGTCATCTTTCAGATGATGTATAAATCTCATTTTCAAAAAAATTGACCCTTATGACTGATTTTGTGGTTTAAAGATGAATGAAAAAAAAACATAGACACAAGATTCGTTGAGGTGTGTTCTTCACAGACATTTGAGCTGTTCATGCCTCTCTCAAAAAAACTTTAATGAACACACCAAAGAGAGCTATGTTGGTGTTAAAAACTACTCTCAGGATTTACATTAAGGTAAATATTTCAAATGCAAAGTGAAAAGGTAGTGCTGAAAATGTGTGGACTTATTTACAGTTTTTCTCGATTGCTTAAACATTTCTTGAAACTATGCCTCATATTCTCAAACCAGTAAACACAAATCCATAACGTCTCACCAATTCCCCAAACATCCTATTTTCAGGTAAAAATGAAGCTCTCCACTCAAAAAACACGTCCTGTCCTGTTTCCCTATCTATGATACATAAGCCAACTTTCGTCGTCCTTCTAAACATTCACAACACCCCTCTCTTCATACAACAGCACACACACACTCCACATAGTATACACCCTGGTGCAATAATTCAAAACAATACTACAAAAACCAAAACCAGTAATGTTGCTTGTGGTTCTCCCCCTCAAAAACCTTTTCACATGAACGCAAAAGACACAACCAATGTATACACTGGCACATTTTTATTCATTCATGTACTACACAGCACAACTGTAAAAAAAAAAAAAAAATTCCGCCTCAGCATCCCGTCTTTGTTCTGGGTCAGGCCAGAGAATCTCGTCCACATCACAGGCTATATTGGCCCTAGCCAGGCAGCGAGTGTAAAATCCTCTTGCATGCCTGATCCTCCCCTGGCATGCATCTACTGATATGTCTAGGCAGGCTTCTTCCATGGCCTGGAGGAGGTGAGCACGGATATAAGGTTCTCGGTCATACACTTTCCACCGCCATGCCGAAAAAAACTCTCTATCGGGTTTAGAAAGGGAGAGTATGCAGGCAGAAAGATGTTAGAAAACCTTGAGTTATTGGCAAACCAGTCACAAACCAGAGCAGCGCAATGGAAGCTGAAATTATCCCAAACAACAATGTAACGAGGCTGCTCTGGCTGTGCTGGTTCCCTGAGGTCCAGCTGGAACATATGCTCTCTTAGACCGTCAAGGAAAGCAAGGAGGAGCATAGTGTTATAGGGTCCTAGAATGGCATGACAGTGGAGTACCCCTCGTTGGCTGATGGCGGCACACATCGTGACATTCCGGAAATCCGCACTGACCAGGGACATTTACAATAGCCGATGGCCAATTATGTTCCTCCCCCTTCTCCTTCTTTTGGTCAGGTTGAAACCAGCCTCATTCACAAAGATAATTTCATGGGGAACAGGCCGGCCTTCAATCTCAAACATTCTCTGCAAAACACATGAAACACAGTAGAGTAAATCACTGCCCTGAAGCACAGTTCAAGAGGGCACAAATGGCAGCATAAACTGCTATACTGTGATGGTACACAATACTTCATACGATATCAAAACTCATACCTGAACATATTCCACTCGTTGGTCTTTCACTCTGTCAGAGTTTCGTTCGAAAGGGACGCAGTACGCCGGTTTCATCTGGAACCGGTGCTTTCGGAGGATACTGTTTACCCCTCGCCTGGACCATCGCCTGTGTTTCGGATTTACCCTTTGGATTACCCTGTTTGGACATTGTTCGCTGGAGATCGACCATTTAAGTGTGTTTGATTAGTGTGGGACGATTTTGTCGGTTCACTGGACTACCTGTGTTTTGCCCTCAATATACCTGTTTGCCATTGTCTGACCCTCGCCTGTTTTGACCACGTCTTTAATAAAAGCTTTGCAAATGGATACGAACGGCTCTCGCCCCGTAACATTTACAGTGCTTCATATAATTCAAAAAAGAGAGGAGTTGCTATACTAATCAACAAACATATATCAATTTCAAACAACACAGAAATATCAGATCCAGCGGGACCTTATATTATCATAAATGCATCTATAAACAATACAGAAATGACTATTGCTAACATTTATGGGCCAAACACTGACAACGATTAAATATTCCACAAAGTTTTCTCAATAGTATCCACATTCCCACAGTCTAAAATCATTATTGGAGGGGAATTGAATCTCATGGCTCTTAATCCCCTCATTATATTAATCATAAGTCAAGTCAAGTCAAGTCATCTTTATTTATATAGCGCTTTTAACATACAGATTGTGTCAAAGCAACTTTACAGCATTAAATAGGAAAATGATCTGAACCATGCTAGTCGCAGCCTTCCACTAATGTCGCAACAAATTTTCTAGTCCTACGTTCAAAATAAAAAAAAAAAAAAAAAAAAAAAAAAAAACAAAAGATGTTGTAGGTCAATAGTGTTGGACGCAGCGCTAAGATCCAGAAGCACTAATAGAGAAATACAACCACAACTGGATGATAAGAGCAGGTCATTTGTAACTCTAATGAGAGTCTCAGTCTCAGTACTAAGATACTGTCTAAATCCTGACTGGAAATCCTCACCGATACAATTTTTCTCTAAGGAATATAATTGTGAGGATATTACATTTTCTAGTATCTTGGACAGAAAAGGAGATTTGAGATCAGTCTATAATTAACTAATTCTCTAGGATCAAGTTGTATTTTTTTTATGAGAGGCTTAATAACAGCCAGTTTTAAGGTTTTGGGGACATATCCTAATGACAATAACAAATTAATAATAGTCAGAAGAGGATCTATTACTTCTGGAAGCACCTCTTTTAGGAGCTTAGATGGAATAGGGTCTAACATACATGTTGTTGGTTTAGATGATTTAACAAATTTTACTAGCACCTCTTCCTCGCGCGATATAGAAACTCCTCAGGGGATCTATGTGCAGTATCTGTATCTGATGCGATACTGTAGCTGACGGCTGCATGCTTACAATTTTATCTCTTAATAGTACTCAATCCTTGTGAATCACAAGTAGTATGCATAAAGTCATTACTAGCTGTGTCTGTTGGGAAGTGTTTTAATGTCAATCATGACTTGTTGATAGCTTTATTTTTCGGGGTAATTTTCGACATTCTGTAGTTGATACATGACGGTCAAGTTCGGTTATGTTTGTTTTCTTCTAAAAGAGACAAAAAGTAACAAGATATAGCATATTTAATGCTTTTCTGTAGGATAGGTTACTTTCCCGCCAAGCATCAACGAAATACTTGGTTTTGTTTTCCTCCAGCTGCGCTCCATTTTCCGGGCTGCTCTCTTTAGGGTGCGAGTGTGCTCATTATTGATGTCCTGCTGAACCTCTGTTGATCCTCCATGAAATGTACTTCCGACACCGAGGTAGATTCCACCTTTTGAAGTTCATCTGTGATCATTTTTTTTATTCTTTGGTCAGTTTGTCTAATTCGGACTCCTCTAGTTGTTTAGCAGTGGTCAACACAGTAAAATGCTGACTCTTATTATCCGCCACTTTTGCAGCACATTAAGCAATTTGACTCTTGTGGTGGGAAGAACTGAACTGAATGAACATCCAGGGTAAGATCATTAAGTTTTTTTTTCTTCTTGAAGTCAAATAAAATATCCCAGTTCCCTTGTACCTGAGCAGTAAACTGTTGTATTTCTCCTTCCAGGAGTTGGTGAAATGCTGGGCAGGCCATGATGTACAAGTGAGGAAAGACTTTCATGTTCAGATGAAGTGCAAAGTTGCATGTTAGCCGCTCGTGGTGCCCACAGGTTTCCACAGGAGTGCTGCCAGCCAGAGCAGGAGAGGATATTAGCATATGGGGCCCAGAATGCACAAGGCTGAATGGAGTGGGGATATTATAGAATGTGGGAACACAAGGTGGAGGTTCTGGAGGCATCAGAGGTTGCTGGTGGCCATACTGGAGTTGAGATGTCTGGAGGAGCCTCAGGTTCCACAAAAGTTAAATGGGGGGGAGGGGTAGCCACTATGTTTGCTGTGTTTGTATGTGTGCAAGAATGTTGGGTGTGAAAAAAAAAAATCAGTAATTGAGATGAATATATGATTCTGTGCATGTCACTATTTTGGCCACAAAAGATTTGAACAAAACGGCAAAATACAACTTTTCACAGATGGTAAATCAACGCTTTACCCTTTCTAGTGCAGAAAAGGCACCTGTTTTTCACGCCGGGCTATGGCAATTGATGATAAAGTAAGCCTTAACCATTAAGTGGAAAAACATAAATGTAAAATAATATAAAATGTCTACATTAATTACTACCCAGTCTCTACCTGCCACAAAGCATTGCACTGTGGCGACACATTCCCATTCTCTATACACACTGGAGTTAGGGTTGGGTATCGTTTGAATTTGATTAATTCCAGTTCTGATTCCGATTCTGGCTCACCACCTAGAGTTCGTGGGATTTCTTATCGATTCCCAGTTTTGATTCCAATGTGGTTAAAGTTAAACATTTAGTTATCAAACATATTTATTCTGTGTCTCATTTTACAAAACATTTCATTGCTGCTGAATACGGTGAACAAAAATCAGCCGGCTGCATAAAAACTGGACTCGATTTAGAGCTGTTTGTGTGCAAAATAGAGCTGCGTGATTCTGGATAAATTGAGACTTTTTTTTTTTTATATAAATGGAGGTTGTAGTTCTCTCACAATTCTGGAGAAAAAACATTAGAGAAGTAAACAAAATCTCATGGAGTTTCTGCATGGAATGAATCAATGACTCACTCAAGATTTACTCGTTTCATTACTGGATGAATCAGCATTATTGAAGAATCTCTTGTATGATTCAAAGACTCACTCAAGACTTTACTCGTTTCATTACTGGATGATCAAGTGTTTTGAATGAATCTTTGAATGAATGATTCATGACTCACTCAAGTATTTACTCGTTTCACTTACTGTATGAATCAGGTTTTTGAATGAATCTCCTTGAATGAATGATTCAATGACGCACTCAAGATTTACCATCGTTTGCATTAGAGCAGATGAATCAGTGTTTTGTGAGAATGAATCTCTTGAATGAATGATTCAATGACTCACTCAAGATTCACTCGTTTCATTATTGGATGAATCAGTGTTTTTGAATGAATCTCTTGAATGAATGATTCAATGACTCACTTAAGATTTACTTGTTTCATTATTGGATGAATCAGTGTTTTTGAATGAATCTGCTGAATGAATTATTCAATGACTCATCTACAAGATTTACTCGTTTCTATTATCTCGACTTAACAGTGTTTTTGAATGATCTCTTGAATGAATGTATTTAAACATGAGCACTCAAGATTTACGTCTTTCATTACAGGATAAATGGATCAGTGTTTTTGAATGAATTGGTTGAGTGAATGATTTAATGACTCACTCAAGATTTACTTGTTTCATGGATGAATCGGTGTTTTTGAATGAATCTCGTGAATGAATGATTCAAAGACGCACTCAAGATTACTTGTTTCATTACTGGATGAATCAGTGTTTTTGAATGAATCATTTGAATAAATGATTCAATGAATCGCTCAATATATTATTACTCGTTTCGATCACGCTGAATCAGTGTTTTTTGAATGAATCTCTTGAATGAATGATTCAATGACTCACTCAAGATTTACTCGTTTCATTACTGGATGAATGTGTTTTTGAATGAATCTCTTGAATGATTGATTCAATGACTCACTCAAGATTTACTCGTTTCATTACTGGATGAATGTGTTTTTGAATGAATCTCTTGAATGATTGATTCAATGACTCACTCAAGATTTACTCGTTTCATTACTGGATGAATGTGTTTTTGAATGAATCTCTTGAATGAATGAATCAATGACTCACTCAAGATTTACTCGTTTCATTACTGGATGAATCAGGGTGTTTTTGAACAATTCATTTGAATGAATGATTCAAATGACTCACTTCAAGCTTTACGCTCGTTCGATTTACATGGAGTGAATAGGTTTTTGAATGAATCTGCTGATGAATGATCAATTACTCACCTCAAGATTTACTCTCGTTTCATTAGCTGGAATGAATCAGTGTTGGTGAATGGAATCTCTGATGAATGATTTCAATGACTCACTCAAGTTGTACTTTTTTCATTACTGGATGAATCAGCGTTTTTGGATGAATCTCTTGAATGAATGATTCAATGACTCACTCAAGATTTACTCGTTTCATTACTGGATTCATCAGTGGTTTTGAATGAATCTCTTGAATGAATGAATCAATGACTCACTCAAGATTTACTCGTTTCATTACTGGATGAATCAGTTTTTTAAAAATGAATCTCTTGAATGAATGATTCAATGACTCACTCAAGATTTACTTGATTTATTACTGGATGATTCAGTGTTTTTGAATGAATCTCTTGATTGAATGATTCAATGAACTCACCTCAAGAGGTACTCGTTTCATTTACTGGATAGATCAACTTTTTTGAATGAATCTCTTGAGTGGATGATTTAATGACTCACTCAAAGACTTCACCTGTTTCATTACTGGATGAATCAGTGTTTTTTTAATGAATCTCTTGAATGAATGATTCAATGACTCACTCAAGATTGACTCGTTTCATTCCTGGATGAATCAGTGTTTTTGAATGAATCTCTTGAATGAATGATTCAATGACTCACTCAAGATTTACTCGTTTCATACAGGATGAATCAGTGTTTTTGAATGAATCACTTGAATGAATGATTCAATGACTCACTCACGAGTTTACCTCGTTTCATTACTGGATGATCATTGTTTTTTTGAATAAGCCATCTGAATGAATGATCATGACTCACTCAAGATTTACCTCGTCTTCATTACAGTATGAATCATGTTTTTGATGAATCGCTTGGAGATGAATGATTCAATGACTCACTCAAGATTTACTTGATTCATTACTGGATGAATCTGTGTTTTTGAATTAATCTCTTGAATGAAGGATTCAATGACTCACTCAAGATTTACTCGTTTCATTACTGGATGAATCATTGGTTTTGGAATGAATCAGCTTGAATGACTGATTCATGAGTCATCCAAGATTACTTCGTTTCATACATGGATGACTAGTGTTTTTTGATGAATCATCTTGAATATGATTCAAATGACTCACTCAAATTTACTCGTTTCATTATCGGGGATTAATCAGTGTTTTTGAATGATCTCTTGAATGAATGATCATGACTCACTCAAGATTTACTCGTTCATTCAGGATGATCAGTGTTTTTGAATGAAATCTCTTGAAAGACTGATTCAATGACTTACTCAAGATTTACTCGTTTCATTACTGGATGAATCAGTGTTTTTGAATGAATCGTTTGAGTGAATGATTCAATGACTCGCTCATAAATAATTAACTTGTTTCATTACTGGATTAATCAGTGTTTTTGAACAAATCTCTTGAATGAATAATTCAATGACTCACTCAAGATTTACTCGTTTCATTACAGGATGAATCAGTGTTTTTGAATGAATCTCTTGAATGATTGATTCAATGACTCACTCAAGATTTACTCGTTTCATTACAGGATGAATCAGTGTTTTTGAATGAATCTCTTGAATGATTGATTCAATGACTCACTCAAGATTTACTCGTTTCATTACTGGATGAATCAGTGTTTTTTTGAATAAATCTCTTGAATGAATGATTCAATGACTCACTCAAAGATTTACGTCGTTTCATTACTGGATGAATCAGTGTTTTTGAATGAATCTCTTGAATGAATGATTCAATGACTCACTCAAAGATTTACTTGTTTCATTACTGAATGAATCAGCGTTTTTGAATGAATCTCTTGAATGAATGATTCAATGACTAATTCAAGATTTACTTGTTTCATTACTGTATGAATCAGTGTTTTTGAATGAATCTCTTGAATGAATAATTCAATGACTCACTCAAGATTTACTCGTTTCATTACTGGATGAATCAGTGTTTTTGAATGAATCTCTTGAATGAATGATTCAATGACTCACTCAAGATTTACTCGTTTCATTACTGGATGAATCAGTGTTTTTGAATGAATCTCTTGAATGAATGATTCAATGACTCACTCAAGATTTACTTTTTATTTTCTTTACTGGATGAATCAGTGTTTTTGAATGAATCTCTTGAATGAATGATTCAATGACTCACTCAAGATTTACTCGTTTCATTACTGGATGAATCAGTGTTTTTGAATGAATCTCTTGAATGAATGATTCAATACTCACTCCAAGATTTACTCGTTCTTACAGGATGAATCCTGTTTTTGAATGAATCTCTTGAATGAATGATTCAATGACTCACTCAAGATTTACTCGTTTCATTACTGGATGAATCAGTGTTTTTGAATGAATCTCTTGAATGAATGATTCAATGACTCGCTCATAAATAATTAACTTGTTTCATTACTGGATTAATCTGGGTTTTTTAATGAATCTCTTGAATGATTCAATGACAAATAAATTTTTTTAACAGCCCCTTTCCACCACCTAAAAAGATGCGCACACAAGAATCGATAGGCAGAATTTAAATTTTACAACAAGTGTCCGATTCTGGAATTGGAATAGATTTTCGATTCCCAACCCTAACTGGAGTGTTCCCCAAATATGTTTTGCCAGTATCCTATTATTACAGCTTTGCTCCTGCTTTCATTTGAGAGTGCTTGGCATCCTCTAGCACTCCGCAGGACCAGGCCTGGATACAAACAGCTGATGAAATGCAGAGAATTAAACATGTAAGGAGTATCTCATGCATGTTTTTAGGCAAGAAAAATGTTCAAGATATTTTGAGAGTAGCTTTGTGATCATAAAAATATTGATGCCTTTCTAATCGGTATAGACTACTAACGCCAAAAGTTTTTCTTAAAGCAGTGGTTACCAGTAGCTACACTGCTAGTGCTATGGGTGCTCTTAGAGTCTGTATAGAGACGCTGAAAATGCTCAAATTTAGCATTTATACACATTAAAAACACAAACTTCTCTATATATTTTAATGGTTTTTAATGAAATGAATGAATTTTGAGCTTGAGTTACACCTGTCAAGTACACTGGACCTTGCTTCTGTTTCCACTGTTAATTACTTCACTCTGCCCATAACAATCAGCGTGAACACTTGATATTTGGCAATATTTTGACTTGACTGCACAGACACTATTGTATACCTGAAGAACACTTTTCTTTCTAATGACTACAAATGATCCTTTATTTGGTAATTTCATCAAACATCTGTGCACACTTCATGAAATTACATAGTAAAACATGAGCATATATATATATATATATGAGTATATGTATAGTATGTGAGTGTCCCCATAATGCATAACAATAATTCAGTAAGTAAAGATTTTAACATGTTGCAGAAACAAACAGACAGAGAGACAGACGGATGTACAAACACTGCATTCACTGTGTCAATAAACTGATCATGCAAAGAGATTTGGGCACACAAACATGGAGGTCAACATGTCTGACACAAGTCCATCGCCTCTGACCCGTGTAATTCACTGCTGCTACAGACACGTCTGATGACTATCATCTCTCAGCGCCACAGCTGTTGGAGTTTATATAAAGTAACGTGAGATCACCGACTAATCTGTGTTTGGCAGACCTACAGGTACATAAAAAAAATTAATTAAACAATATACAAAATTGTATTCATCCATGTCTTTCTTTTCTGTGTTTAGCCACAGTAAAACTCTGTTTCCCGACTTCATTTCTTGATGACTTCTTCTTTGAGCTTCTCTGCCAGATGTTTTCTTTTCTGCAATTTCTTCTTCTCTTCAACAGATATTTCCTTGAAAAGAAATGATTATTAAAATTATTATTTCCAGCTGCCATTAATTGCAAAATCATGTTAGGTGAGATTAATTGCTAACATTAAAATTTAAACGTAAACATGAATTCTGTTTATTGGCATACTGATTCCTGACATGAATAAGGAATCAACAATTAGAAAAAACCCCCTGCAATTTATCAGACAAATTACAACACATTCAACTGTCCCAAAAAGACTCATGGAACACTAAACTAAATTTCCTGAGATGTTATCAGTTCATGTTAATTGTAGGAGAAAACTGGTTCATTTTGCTCTTTTCATCAACTGACACTACAACGAGACTGCAGAAAAGCAGAAATCCCAACACCAACATGGTAGCGTATTATTGGTGCTTTTCAAATCACTGTATCTAAAGTGTTTCATAAGACCAGTCAAAATGAGGCAGTGAGGGGAAAAACAGCATATTCTTTTTCCCAGCACCAATTCAGAACCATTTAATGATGTTCAAGTGAAAAATCTAGATATTATCGTCCCATGTGTAGAAACCTCTGCGGGTTTGACATTCCAACTGCGTGTTACGCGTTATTTTATGACAAATGTCGAGAGCGCATTATTGTAGCGTGAAAGCACATTAATATAATGCGCGGATCTCTCCACTCACACGTGGATTTCCTTTGCTCTCGCACAAAACCAGACGCACTTAAAGCATGTCTCTCCTCTCGAACTGTGTAATTTCCTTCCAGTTTAAGTCATAATAATCAAATATTAGAAATGAATCGGGTGCGTGGATGATTTGGACAGAGGTAATATATGACCCTGCAGCACAAAAGCAGTGTTAAGTCGCTGGGGGATATGTGTAGCAATAGCCAACAATCATGTCTGGCCTGGTCACAATATAAATTCTCTGTGCCAAAAATCATTAGGATATTAAGTAAAGATCATGTTCTATGAAGATATCTACTGTAAATATATCAAAACTTAGTTTGATTAGTAATATGCATTGCTAAGAACTTCATTTGGACAACTTTAAAGACGATTTTCTCAATATTTAGACTTTTTTTTCACCCTCAGATTCAGATTTTCAAATATTGTCCGATCCTAACAAACCATACATCAATGGAAAGATTATTCATTCAGCTTTCAGATGCATAAATCTCAGTTTATAAAAATTGACACTTATGACTGGTTTTGTGCTCCAGGCTCACATATGTACCCAAGCACTCAATTCCTAGCCATTTCTATAGGCTACATTTCATTAACATTGCTAAATATGATTAAACTGGAAAGAAATTACAGATCCATCTTTGGACAACTTTTGACAACGTTTAATTCAGGTGTTTAATAGAATGGATATCTGGCGCATGAGCACAGCGGCTCTTGCGAGATGCACAGACAGGGACACCGGTTCGAGAGGAGAGACATGCTTTAAGTGCGTCTGGTTTTGTGCGAGAGCAAAGGAAATCCGCGTGCGAGTGGTGAGATTTGCGTTCGCGCATTATATTTATGTGCTTTCACGCTACAATAATGTGCTCTCGACATTTGTCATAAAATAATGCCATACGCGTCGCTACACATGAGAGAGAAGAGCAGCGCAGACACAATATATACACACAGCTGTTTTAGGGGAAGTGTCTCTGGTGTTTATATTCACAGTCTGCAGCTGAGGCAGGAATTGAGTGAGTGTGTGATACCTGTGCAGTGGGTTTGGGCTCCGGGGCCGCAGGAGGAGCATCAGCCGGGCTTTTCTGGGTCTGATCTCTCTTCAGGGCCTGCAGTTTATCTCTCTGCTGCTTAACGCCAGCACCTCAGAGACGTGCTGTCGACGCATGTCAATCCTTCAACACACACACCCAACACCAAAAACACACACACACACCACACAGAGAGCCACACCAAACACACACCACACACACAACGTAGCTACGCACACACAGCGAACACACAAACACACACACCACACAAGAGAGACACACATACACACACAGGCACACACACACACATACACACACCTCACACACACACACACACACACCACAGAGAGACACACAACAGTACACGCACACCCACAGAGCACACACACATCTCACTCACAAACACACACACACACAGACACAAACAAACACACACACACACACAGAGAGGACACACACACACACAACAACCACACACACACACACCGAGGACACACACACCACATCACCACACACACACACAGAGAGAAGAGGAGAGAGGAGAGAGACAAACACACACAAAACACACAAAGATGAGAGAGAGAGACACACACACACACAGGACACACACACCGCACCCACCCACACGTACACGGCGACACACAGAGGACACACACACACAACAACACCGAGAGACACACCACAACACGACCACACGCACGAACACAGAGACAAACACACACACAACCAACAGAGCGAAAAAAACCACCACACACACACACACACACACACCACACACACACAGACAACACACACACCACACAGAGGCGAGAGACAGACACACACACACACACCACACACAGAGCGAGAGACACACCCACACACAAAGAGGAGAAACACAACACACGCACGAACACACCACACCAAAACTGTGAAAACTTCCATCGTGTTTTTAAAATGCAATAAGTACAGACTGATCATGTGTTTATTACTGTTGTCAGTTTGTTTAATGTTAATGTGCAGTTAGTCAGGTTGAAAAAGAATCTATCAAAACCTGGCGTTGGATCAAAATGATGGTGTGAGGTGTGGAGTCAGGGCAGTGACGGAGGGTTGACAGCGAGAGCTCGGAGTCTCTTAGGGTGTCCTCATCTCTCGACTATCTGGGGCTCAGCGTGTGGCTGGAGACAAGAACCTTGAAGGAGCCATCACTGCAGGAAGCGCTTTACTTTGACCTGCACACAACCCACACAGCACAGTCTACACAACAGCCCCCTGACACTACTGAAAGACCAAAGACTCTCGTCATCGCAGTAGCTTGACAAGGAGGGCGAAAGTAATAAAGACTGATTGTGATGATGTCACCATGTGTGGGAAGGACAGTTCAAAGAAGTAATGCTGTGTGTGTGTGTGTGTGAGGGGAACGTAAGGCCCTACACAGAGCAGCTCCGGCGTGATGCCGTATGAGTTAAGCGTGCACATGCGCCGCTCAGAAGTGATGATCGCGGAAATGCAGTGGAGAGATCAAAACAAAACACTGGTCACTTATTAGAAGTTCAAAACGAGGATTTGTAACGAAGAATGTCGGAGGATTTCGATATAAGCCAGAGGAGACTGGTTTTCCTTTGCTAAAAACTTTGCTTCCTTTGCTCCTGTAAAAAAAACGCTGGTTTTCACGAGACTCACCGGCGGCGCTGAAACTCCGACGGTCATATTTAACTGCTTTTTGGACTGAAGCAACGCAAACACCGTAGTGATGATAGGGCGATGAAAGCGTAATCGCAAAGACATTTTTAATATAACTGGCGAACAGCGCCGCATTCGTCCTCTTGAAGAAGGAAGTCATAAACACCTAGGTGAGGCTCCGTCGGGGGGAGGTAAGTTTATGTGGGTTGATTGGTTGAGAATTTGTTGGGGTGAAGGAGAGCTAACACTGTGAAGTAAGTTACGGTAGATATAAACAAAAGTAGCTGAGCAAGACCGTGCGCAAAGGCCCCCCGTTGGGAAATGTTCACATTTTGAAGAGACTATCAAGCGTGATTAACCGTTGTTTAAATCCATTTAATTTAATATTTGGCCACATACAAAGTCAGAAACTTTTATTTTGAAATCGCGATGTACAATACATGGCATATTTAGACATAGGTGGATGTATTCTCTGTGTTGGCAAAGGTTTATAAATTATTTATGTTACAAATCTAGTGAGATAATGCACACTGTTTTCCAGATGAACGTTAAGCAATTCAAACTCACCGCATATGCAGAGGAAGAGTTTAGTCCCTTTCACACATACAGTCTTTACTGTTAAATTACCGGTAAGTTACCATTAACAGATCATGAGTGAACAGGACCTTTTCAAAAATCCAAGTAAATTTGTTCTGGCAATCATATAGTTTTATGGAGATGACATGATTACTCTGAGCGGTTTACAAAGCCGCTGCATTTAAAGGGTTCATATGATGCGATTTCAAGTTTTCCATTTTTTTTGGAGTGTTACAAGCTGATTGTGCATAAAGAAGATCTGTAAGTTGCAAAGACTAAAGTCTCGAATCCAGAGAATTCTTGTTATCAAAGTTTAAGAGTCAACCACGCCTACTAAACGGCTCATCTAACACGCCCCCAATGTTACCTCACTAGTGGGAAGATTGATACGCCGGCCCAAAGTTCACGCAAAGAAAGAGTTGTAAACTTTTATATCACTGGTAGTATTGGTGCCGCGCCGCCTTCCTGAAGCGTGTGTGTTTCGTTGTGAAAGCGAAGCTACTTTGTTTTGTCTTCCAAAAGAGGCCGATGTCTGCTTCGTCATGCCTGGAGCTGAGCCGTGCTGGTCGCTGAGGAAATACATCAACTTCGCGCTGTGGACCGAATCGGCTTTCACCGTGGATGAAGCGGAGTCCAGCCCGGGGTCGTCACATGTGGTTGCCGCAAGCCCTCCAAACGCTCCTTCGTCAAATCCGCCGGCCGCGCCTTTCTCAAGCCCACCGACCTCCGCTCACTCTAGCCCGCCGTGGGTGACGCTGTGTGTTTCGTTGTGAAAGCGAAACTACTTTGTTTGGTCTTCCAAAAGAGGACACGACTAGAAATCAGTGGTTAAGTTGTATTTACAACACTGTTCCAGAACACTTCAACCCAAATATCCAGATGTGTGCAGCACATTTTATGGAGGGCCGTTTCCGGATCCTGGGAGAGTAGACTACAATGCCGGCTGTTCTGACTCAAAGACTGTAAGTAAGTTTTTTATAATTAAAGCGTTTACCACTGACGATTCAAACGAAAGTTTTGAGCAGTGTAGAGTAGCGCTGTTGTTTGTCATTTCTCCGATCACAAACGGCAGACATGGTTTGTGTTTACGGGAGCGAATGCAAACGCCACGTGTACAAAAGACAGTATAATAGCATTATAATTCAGTAATTATGTCCCCACTGCGATGCATGAATGCAGGGTTATTAATGGGTTTTAATGTGTTTCGCGTCGCTCCGGCCGGACAGGGATACAGTAGGTGCGGGGTGTACAAGTTACGTCACACGCGTGAGGATTCGGCCGAAATACAGCCCATCTGTTTTTAGCCCGGAATGAGCTTTTAAAAATCGCAATTGGATACTATTATGCGAGTCTCGTGTTTATAAGAGCAAAACATTCTGATTGGCCAGTAATGTTAGTTTGGTTGAGAGTGAAAGCTGTGCTCCTCTCATACCATTGCTAGGCGAACTCATGGAATCGAAAGTGATACCAATCAACAAGAATTTTTTATATATTTTTTTTTAAATGTAAGACAGTTTTTTTCCACAGCCAAACGCAGCATGCCGGAGAACTTTAAGCCCTGAGAATGTGCATCAAAATAAAGTGTTAGCAGATGTTAAGCAGACAGTCACTAATACTCTAATGACTGCTAGCTGACATTTAGTTGCAAAGTTACTTATAGTTAGTAAAAAGTCTAAATTGTCATTTATTGTATTTAATTTTAAAATAAAATAAATACAAATTTACCAAAAAAAAGCAAAAAGACTCAAGTGTAACGTGAGTGTTAAACTGTGTAAAAAAGGTAATCCGCAAGAGCTGCGTCACAGCGCATATCAAAAGCCCCCTTATCGGTTCTGTTTTCGATACTGGAGAATAAAAGATACATTCTTAGACGTTTTTGTTAGTACGTGAACGTTATCATACACATTTATCTCTCCAACAGATTAATTTGAAATAAGTTTTATAATGCATGTTGGTTATTCCCAATTCAGAAGAGCGCACACACAGTCTGTGTCTGTGAATGCTTCTCATACTCGCTCCTCTCACGGACGAGCCGTTCATGCTTGCCATACTCACGCAGCCTGTCTCATAATGCTGGTTTATACTCACACCCGGCTCCGCACCGCAAGTCTCCACGAGCGCATCTGGCAGTATGGACGAGGCTTGACGCACACGAGCAACCAGTGTCGACTCGCGCCTGGCTCCGCGTTAAAAACTAAAGTAAATTCAGTCTAACTGCTTGCTAAATTCACTTGGATGAAATGAAACATTCAACACATTTTCCACTTATTCTTAAAATCCCAAATACTTAAAATAAATAAATCAATGTACTACTGGTAATAATTGAGTTAAGAAAGACAGTCTGTCTTTATAAAAAAAAACCAATATTTTCTGGAATTCAGTAACTAATGGCGAATTCTGTAAAAGTAAGAATATACCATTTCTAAGCTTGATGATAGAAGAAAAACCAGAACGAGAATCCCCTCCAGAAAACGCAAATACAAAGGATAAAAGGATTTTCAGGGGTATAAGGGGAATGGGTTTGGTTCTAATATGGCAAACATACGGTGTCTATTTGATGAATTTATTGGGTGGGAGTAATATGGCAGATGGCAACCAAGAGAAACAACAGTAATGCCTATTGGAGTAAATGCCCCCACAAAACAAAAAGGAATTGGTAATGGTTTTAATGGAAACTATAGGACTGTCATGGGTGGTTTCTATTGTTTTTTCCAGCAGGGTAATGATACCCATACTGTGCAGCACAATATTGGCAATATTGAGCTGAAGCTTGACTTTGCAAATTTAAAATCGCAAATCAAATTGCAATCGCGATATCTGTCAAAAAAATCGCAATTTGATATTTTCCCCAAAATCGCACAGCCCTAGGTTGTGAGTGTGTCTGAGTGATCTCCACACAACACACACACAAACAACACACACACACACCACACACACACACACACACACACCAAACACACACACACAACACAACACACACACACAACACACACTCACTCACTCGCCTTGTAAAACACCCCACACTTGCGGTCTTTGCACTTGATTACTTATATGACGTATTTCCTGTATTTGGACCAAGTGTTCAAGTGAGCATGAAGACAACAAGAGTGTGTACAACTTTTCATTACCTGATAGGACACACTTATAGTGCTGTAAAAATGCAAGTGTTTACACAGCTTTATTTTAATTTTAAATAAGTTGCATTTTAAAATCAACTTCTAAATATCTGTTCAGTAGTCCCTATAACATGACCATTTTAATTTGTGGTGCTTCTAATTAAATTATAAAAAAGCAGTAGGAAGTTCTTGCAAATGTTGTACAAAAAGAAAATCTCACCATACTCCTCTTTGCACCATAAACCGTTACAAACAGTTTTTATACCACATGATATGTAATATCTAAGATGTGATATTAATATTTAACTTGAGATTGGAAAGGTTCCGTGACTCTCGGGAGGATCTCGCCAAAAAGTCTTCACGATTATTCCGAACATGAGGCATGATGGGATACACTAGCCTGGATAGCGCTCGGAGCCAGTGTATTGAGATAGGGTGGTGTAGGGTGCTTAAGGGCATGGCGCTTGGAGTTTCTAGATCTGGGACAGACCTTGCACACTTACTCCTGTCGCGCGGCAAGCACTTCAAGTGGCCAAGAGCAAGTGTGGGTATTGGCCAGGGGGCCACATCACACAAAAAACTCACGCCTACAAACACCACGTGCCAGGGACGTTTCTAGCCATTCGGACACCCTAGGCGAAGGTATATATTTATATATATATATATATATACTGTAATTATTTTCAGACACCAGTTGCTTGTCACGTTCAAATTGTTTGTCATAGTAACGACACTAATTTGTGGCGATTCAGTGCATTGAGTTCCACAAATCTGAATGCATTATTTGTAAATTGACTGTTAAGATAAACATTTTGCACAATTTAGTATCTGTAATATCATTGTGTTGCCACTAGATGCCTGTATAGACCTATGTAACAATCCCTAGTGGGGGCTAAGGACATTGCACATCATTACACACAAATCACACCCAATTAATTGATACATTTGGATTTGGAACTATTACTATATACTACTACATATTGTTTAGATATTATCAATGGCTACTTTTTTGTCTTTATCTGTTTTTTGTTAAATTTTTTTGTTGTTGTTTGAAACATTGATTTAAAGTGTCAGTTATTGCATTATTATTTCAGTCAAACCTATAAAACCCCTTTGTTACCCCAAACTACATATAAAAGCTTTATCAGTGGCATAAAAGTAACCAATGCAGCTACTTAATCATTTGCTACTCGTTAACGCGTTAACGTCCCCTTTAAATAAACATGACGCTGTGCCCTCTATGACGCTGCTCCCATTAAGCGCTGTTGGAAATGAATGAATGGATTCAGCAAAGCGGTCTAATAAAGGATGTATTGATCTCGTGAATTAGCGAATTTTACTATACAAATATTTTTTTAATTGGATGTTAAAGTTTATATGGGAATATTACATGACACGCTGATCCTTTAACAATGCATTGGCGCAAAAAAACGCACACCTTTTGGACAAATCTGCCACAAATATTTGGACAAATGTGCCACAAAACTGCCACAAATACTGCCTAAACAAAATACTGATTGTGTGCACTTTATTTGCTGTACCAATATTTTTAATTGGCCTTTGAACTTAGCTTTATTGCATGGCCATAAAAAGCATTACCTTGCCAAAGCACTGACAGAGCCCACTGATCTAACGGCATTGTTGAGCGCTACAAATGCAAACTTTGCATGCAACAATCAGGCAGAGATTGACAGCACCCTGATCTAGTGGCATACAGGCCTCGTCAGATTGACAGTACTCTAGCCCAATAATGTTGGGGGATCCAGTGGGGGCGGCAGTCATATTTCAGGGTGACCGCACCATGCTTTAAAAGTGCCAGTACGTGCGCTCATTGGCGCCCCTTCAGCTGGTGGCGCCCTAGACGACCGCCTATGCCTAGAAACGGCCCTGCTCACGCGAACACCACTCATTACCACTCAAGCACGCACACACACACACGCACGCACACACTCACTAACACACATTAACACTCATCAACAGATGTGCTTCAGGTGTGAGTTTGTGAGGTGTCAGATGTGATCACACACACACACACACACACACACGCACACACACACTTACACTCACGCACACACTAACACACTCACATGACGGTGTGGCTGCAGCTGAACTCCTGACGGCTGCAGACTCAGACTCCTTTAGCTTCAGCTCTTTAGCGTCTGTCGTGCCGTTGGTCTGTGGAGAGCAGAAAGACACGAGCCATCAGGAGCAGCACAGATCTGCAGGACTTCAGAACATGGTCCTGCTTGCTCCTGCTGCTGAAGGGTCAGATTACACCCTGCTGTTGTTCACCCTCCTTCTTTTCCAGAACACAAAACCAGAAAGGTAAATATGTCCCGTTTGTGTTTGATTGTATAATGACAGTGAATAGTGACCTTCTCTTCAAGCTTTAAAACAAGATGCAACTTCAGTAAAGCTGAAAGTTCTCACCATTCACTGCCATTAAAAGGGTCAGGAATATTTTGTGACTGCACCAGTAAAACCACATACAGACGTGAGCAAAACACATGAAGTGGACAAGCCATCAGTCCTGAATGTGTCCTCCTGGACACATTAATCTCCGTCCCCTCATCTATCTAGACACAACATGAGGAAGTGCACTACAATAAAAGACTCAAACTTCACTGAATGACACCAAAACACACACATTACGATCAAGCGTTCAGATGATGATCATTTCACTGTGAATCAGACAGTCACCCTCATCTTCTCTAGCAGCACCATTACTGTCATCAAAACATCAATAAAGCACTTGTGCAAGGGTGATTGAAACGGAGATGGTCAGAACAAGCTAGTACGGTCTAAACACCTCACAGCGGCTCTACATATAGATTAGAGGTGGGGGATTTTATGGTTATGATCTGTATCACCACACAAGTTTATTATTTGCATGCATTTATAAGCCTTGTCAATTCAAACTTTCAGGTGATTTTCCTCGCACACTGTCTAAAGATGCACGTCATATAGCACAATAAAAACATACAAAATTATTTATTTACATATTTATAAACATTGTCTGAATAACTTTTGAATCTTTAAAAAGAACCAATTTATATTTAATTCATACAGTAAAGACTATGCTGTGTTTTATTTTACATTTGATTAAGATTTCTGTTATAATGCTATACCAACGCTAAAGGGACAGGAATCTTTATTATATAAATAAATACAAACAAACCTAATCCTTGTTCTTTTGATACGATACGAAGTCCCTTTAGTGATCTGAACACTTCTTGATTCAGCTGGTCGATTGGTAGCTTGTCCAGACCAGGATTGCACTGTATCTAAATCTTTAGCAATGCTACAGCTTATTGCTTAGTATTTTTCTGGGAAGCACATCTGTTCTTGAAAGGAGCTAGGTTTTCTTACTACTTACTTATTTCCAGCAGACCATCTATATGATAGTATATTGTAGTATATTGTGAAATATGCACTGCATGAGCGTCAGACTCACTGCGCTGGTTTGCTGGCTCACAGAGTCACACAGAGGAGTCTCAGACAGACTGCTGGAGGTGGAGGCCTGCTCCTCCTTCTCCTGCACCCTGTGCTCCATCTCCAGATCATACTCCTCCTTTGACCTCCTGCAGACACACAAACAATACAGCACAGCTGATACTGCAATACCTGATTGAACACAGTTAGCATGCTGCTTATCAGCCACAAGTCGACAGCGTCCCTAAACAGTGTTCACTGCTCTCTACTCAGTGAGCACAGGAGCTTCGCTTAAGGTGGCCTTGTTACAGTGTAATTACACATTTAAATACTAAGTAATATTAGTTAACTACTTGTACTTACTATATGGTTACAGTTAGGATTAGGGTTTGCCTTAGGGTTACTTGCATGCAATTATGCATAATTGTTATTATAATAGTATATGTAGCACGTAACAAGGACATCTTATAATAAACTCTCCAAAATTTCCCAACATCTCACAGCCTACTGATAGAATACACTGAGATATAATTACACGTGAGAAAGTGAATATGCAAATAAACATGTGTATGTGTGAAATATACAGTAAGTAGTACACTAAACTGTGTGTTCGGTGAAATCACACACCCAGCTCTATTTGATCACGTGCTGCAAACTAACAGTGAGAACGCTAGGCAGCAGCCAATCGCTATGAGATGAAGGCAAGCCAAGTTTGTGCCGTCTGAAATAGCTTGGCAGCAGCACTGGACTGCTGGAGTGTGATCGCTGAGAAAGTGAATGAAGCTGTCACGATCCGAAAATGACCAAAAAGCTAAAGATTCAAGTCTATTCATCATTACACAGCTATAACATGGCTTCAGAAGACATAAAACACAATCACATATAGCTGAATACATTTCTGTTCATTTTATGTTGCACATTGCTTCAGTGACCAGAATAGTCTTCTAAAAATCATACAGGTTTAGACTGACAGGTCCTCTATGATCTGCTGTAAATCCAGTCTCTGACGGTCACAGCTGCAGAAGACGAATCTGAGTCAGAGGAGCTCTAAATCCAGGTTTGGATTCAAACATTTGTCCTGAGCAATGTGATCTGTTGCTAACCCTGATCTCTTAATGGCATTCATTAACGTTAGCATCTTAATTAACAGAAACAGAAACTTCGGGACAGAGCCGCACTGATCTACGATCATGCGGTTGTAAGCCAGCACACTAAAAATATCACGCCGCTCTTTTTGGGTGGGACGTTAAGCTGCTTAACTGCCAGTGGTCTCGCAGTGGCTTTATATACCTGGCTTACTGTGAACACTATCAATCCTTTTACAGGTTGACGTAACCTCGCAGTAAGGACACCACTAAGTGGGTCTCAGCTATTTATTGTGCAAATATTTTTAAAAAGCGGCGCATTTGAAAGCTTTTGTAACACGGCAGTCCTGGAACACATCAGTGCGCTGGATCAAAGTTTGTGACGGATTCACAAAACGAATGGCATGTTTGCATATGATATCCACTGCAGGACGACACGTGCTGCCACTGATGTCTGTCAGAGACGCAGCGCTCGGGAAAACCTGCTCGTTATACAAGCAGCACGTATGATGCCAGCGCAGGTCATGATTGGAAATTACTTGAGAACCTCCTGAAGAATCTTCATTTCCCGCTGCTCGAGTTCACTCACGACGTCCACGCCGTCTGTCAGACACTCGGGCAGCCCTCCTGTAACACACACACACACACAGACAGAGACACACACAAACACACACACACACAGACACACACACAACACACACACACAACACACACAACACACCCACAGAGACACAGAAGCAAACACAACCAGGAGACACGCCCACACACACAACACACTAGGACAGACAGACAGCCAGAAGAAATGCACACAACACACACAGCGAGACACACAACACACACAAGGCCACAAACACAAACAGAACAGACAGACAGACAGACGAAGACGCACACACAGACACCGACCCCACAACCCTAGACAGACAGACGACAGGCACACACACGCACACACACGCGCACACAAACAACACAACACACACACACACACACACACACACCCACACACACGCGCACACACACACACACACTCTCTCACACACAGACAGACAGACAGACAGACAGACACATAGGACACACACACACAACACACCCACTACACACACACACGAGACACAGACCACGCACGCGCACCACACAAGAGACCAGACACGCACGCACGCGCACACACACACACACGCACAAACACACACCCCCCCCCAAAACCACAACTACACACACACACCAACACACAGACAGAAGACAGAGGACACAACACACACCACACACACACAGAAGGACAGGACAGACAGACCACAAGAACGCCCCAACCAGACAGACAGGACACACACACAGACACAGACCACGACACAGAACACACCCAGACAGACAGACCGACACACACCACACACACACACAGAGAAACACACCACACGCACACACCCAGACCCGACGCCCACCAACACACACACACGACACACACACACAAAGAGACACACGACACACACACACACCACAGACAACACGGACAGGGACAACAGACAAGACACAAGAGACACACACACACACACACAGACGACCGCCATACACAGACCGACAGACAGGACAGACCAGCACAGCGACACCAGCACACACACACAAACACACACCCAACACACACACACACAAACACACAAACACACACAAACACCCACACACACACACACACACAGAGAGCACGCACAGCACAGACAGACAGACAGACGACACAGAGACACACACCACACGCACACGAGATAGAGAGAGAGATAGTGTAAGACAGCCACAGCTCTGCAGACCCACACATTCTGCTTCACTCACAATAAAATCTATGAGAAGGTGCAGGTCAGCATTAATGAAACATTTGAATAATAATAGTAATAATTAATAGTAATGATTGAATTTACAAATAAATTAGACACTGACAGACTCTTGTGGAAGCCGTGGGATAAAAAAGAAATTTTTTATTTCACAACTCAGACATAAATTCAGAATCCGGACTTTTTTCTCGCAATTCTGAGTTTACATCTCACAATCAGGCTCAGAATCAAGTTTCAAAACTCAGAATAAACAAAAATAGGCTATTATTATTTATTTTATCCCAGCCGAACAGGCTTTCCCTCTTTACTCCCATCATCTCCTGAAAATGGGGCTGGTTTTATGTGAGAGCCATGTCAAATATAATACATGTAATGAAGCTAACTAATCCACAAGTGCAACTTAGGACGTGTGAGTACGTTTCTCTCTTTGATGACATGCAGAGCCTGCAGCTGAAGCTCCATGTTCGCCGGGACCACTCAGGCAGCGAAAGAAAAATCATTCGGAAAATCCATCTGTACGCGACAAAACGTGGCTGGAAAAAACAGCCCGATTCGAGAAGGAAAACACAGTCAGCATCACATCACATGACCCTTACACGCAGAACCAAACCCACACACCACACACACACCACACACAAACACATGGGAGGAATGGAAAAGCTTTTTGTTTTTAGTTTGATCTCATTGTCATGTTTTTTACTTAGGGTTTTTTTTTTTTTGTTGTCGGACAAGATTTGTTATTTTTTTGTTTGTTACAGTCAGCTAACTGTTCTGTGAGTGGGTCAGGAGTTTTTGGTTTTTTTTTTTTTGTGTTTTTTTTTGTTTGTTGTTTGTGTGTGTTTGTGTTTGATCAGTGATCAGATGACAACTGTGTGAAGCTCCCACTGAAAATCAACCGTATCAATAACATTGTTTCTCGTCACAACACAAGAATCAATATAAACTACAAATAAAACGCTCTATGTGAGCTAGAAAGTAGAGAATGTAAGAGAATATGCAATCGAAGACGGTTGAATACGCATGTTAACGCTCAACAGAGGAAAGACCAATTGAAACATCATTAAATAGGTTCATTCTCAGTTTATCATTGTGGATGGAAGGTGTAACAGTAAAGAGGAAAGTGGTGAAATAACGCAGTGCAAAGTGAATGTGACTAAAAACATTGATGTGGATCGACTGTCTTAAAGCAAAAGTGTGGATGGTGGTTGAACACTCCAAGCAAATCACTTTTTTTTACTGAAGTAAATAATTCAGTAATAAACTAGTAGCTGCAGCATCCCTGTATGTGTGATCCACAGAGCTCAGATCCTGTGTTTGTCGCTGGCTGAGTGAACACAGTAACTCTTGTTTACTGTGAATATCTGCATTTGGCATGACAGGGCCTCAGCGCTGCGTCTTCAGCCGATCAGGGCCGGTAGTTTCCAGGTCAATCTCACAGGTCAACCTCACTAACCCAGTTAACTAATCTCCGTCGACTGCCTTAACCTGCATGTGTCACAGCGACTCAAGCTTCTTCTCAGTCCAGAAGCTGCAGGATCAGGCCGGGACGCTTCCAAACCAAACACCACAACTGAAGTATTGTGTGCAGCTGAACACGTCCTGAACAGAACCCTAAACCAATAGTATGATCCTGCACAACCGGAGACTGCAGCTTCACGACCGCATTTCTAGGACAGCACCATCTAGCCAGCTCTATTCCAACAGAGGAGACCTGATTTAAACAGATGCAAAGACTAGATCCATGCAAACTATTCTTTTTTCATCTTTCCATCTTATTTTTAATGCAAGAGCTGGCTTGAACTTGAGTGTTTGAGGGGGTGTCAGCCATCTCCATTTAGCCTATTTAGCTGTGCAAAACAGTTGCTGCTGGATGTTGTAAACTGGTATTTATTTTACATTTATTAATGCACTTACACACACTAACATGTAGCGCAATTGTTTCACCATTTACTGCACTTTGTAATGCGTGTCACACATCAGACGTGAAGCGCTGCGGCTAAAGCCTGGAGTACACTAACGCCGATTTACAGTCTGGAGAAGTCGACGCTAGTTGCCAAAGCCAGTCAGAGCCAGTCTGCAGATTTGAGTCGACAGATTCCATAGAAATTCACATAGTGATGATTCCACCCAGTCAAAGGAGATCAAACGTTTGATATTTTCAGCCATTTTAGAACAAACATAGGGCGAATTCCAAACGGCTTTTTTGCACTTTGGGAAGGGGACGTTCCAAACGAATCCCTTCACGAAGGGCCCTTCCAGAGGTCGTTAGCGAAGGGAGCATGCGGATGGTCACTTCAGGATGTGATTTCCGTGTGATCATGTGATCTTCGGTTAGGAGAACTTGCGATGCTTTTTAAAGCAAAGTTTGGGTTGATTTCAGCTTCACATACAAACGAAGAAGAATAGGCTAATTAAATTTGTCTTTATATTTTAATGTAATACAAAATATTTTCGTCAGAAATATTATTTAAGATGGTAGTGTAAGCAAGTTTAGTTTGAAAAAGTTTAATAGTAAATAAGACACAATTAGACAATATTTGAATAAAATAATAATGATAAGAAGAAATATTTAGGCTATTTGCAACAACTGGCGGAGTACTGAATGCTGCACGCACGCACAGCATTGTCAAGGTAACATTTGGTCAGTCATTTCAAACGCTTATACGAGACAGTAATACCCAGCACCCTTCATAGAACACACTTCAAGGGCTTGCCCTTCGGAGGGGAGTAGGGCATAGGATGCTCCACTTCTGTGGAATTGCGCCCATACTGTATCATTTGTCATGCATCCCTACAACAACAGTCCAGGGGCCCGTTCTTCGTACGCTGCTGACTCCGTTAGCTGGATGTGATTGTTGATGGTTTGGCCTGATCTCGGATTGTTTGGTTCCTCGAAGCTGATCCCGGAGTTGCTGTCATAGCAACAGCTCCGTAAGCTTAAACCTGCTCAGGAGCAGCTTATTTCACCTAAACAGAACTAGATCGCGTCTTTTTAAGCAGAACTGATCCTTAAAATCTGTCCGCTACCACCACAACTTTATTACAAGAGTATCCTACTAATCCAGGGACAGTCATTTACAATAATAATCATTTACAATTAATGTATTAATGCTGTGTAGACTATAATACTATAGACACGGCCAGTTTTACTCACTGAAATAAATATAAATAATACATATTTCAAGAGGGTTACCAACGGGTGTGTTTAGGGTTAGGAGTTGGCCAGGACAATAATAAAAGTGTATAGGCTACAATTAAACAACTACATATTTCCTTAAAAAAATAATCATATACAGAACTGAATAGCAAGTGCTATCAAATAGTATGAGCCGCTAATACACGCATATCCCTGATAGCACACGTCTATTTGACATCTGCATTTACATCTGGAAGATGCATTTTTTTGAGTGTTTGCTCATCTGCATTACCTCTATAGGATGCTTTCTGTCAGATGTCAAATAGACGTTTATTAGATGTCTTTATGATTTAGGATGTATGTAAAACTGACGTCTGTCAGATGCTTGTACACAGCAGATGCTTTCCGGTTTAAGCGATCTTTAAAGACATCTTGCAGACGTATGTGTGCTATCTAGGTACAAAACATAATAATAAAATGAACTATAGGGTCGAAGAAATGCATTTCTGAAACTGCAGCCTCCAGGAAAACTCTTCTCCCCTGAACACAGAGCAAAGCCCAGCGCAAGCTCCATCAGATCAGCACAATAAACAATGGAAGAGCGCGTCTGAACCCCGCTACAGCGCTCAGCGATCAGTCCAGCGCACAGGGCTGTGGTTGCACGAGACGCTACCCTCGGCCTCTTACCTGTAGAGTCTTAGTCTTGCTGAAAGAGGAGCAGGCGTGCAGAAACTGCTGCTCACTGATGCCCACCTCCTGCATGTGGTTCTGCAGCAGCCGCTCCACCTCCAATCAATCACAACAGATCAGATCAGATCAGAACAGAACAGTGCACTCACTCACTCACTCACCAGAAGCCATTCAGAGCGGCTCTCACCAGCTGCTTGTACTGCTGATGGATGTCCGTGTACGTCAGCTTACTCTCATCCTCATCATCAAACACTGAAACCACACCAAACACACCAACACATCAACAATATTACGGCAAGCCGCTTTAGCTTAAAATATTCCCAGTGTTACTCGTAGTAGTTGCATTTTTACTAGTAACAATTCAATTAGAGAGCTCTCTAATCACATTTTTTTACTAGTAACTAAAAGCTCTCCGATTTAATTCTTACTAGTAAAAATGCAATGTTTATCATTAAAAAACACATTAAAGATATGTTTAATTGCAGAGCTCTGTAATTGAATTAGAGAGCTCTCTAAATGGCATTCTTACCAGTAAAAATGCAATTACTAATATTTTAAGATAAAACCGGCTTGCCATACAATAGGCATGCGTAAAGAACAGCTCATCTAGAAGCGAAAATGCGCACGCATCTGCGGCGTTCTGCGCGTAATACCTGAGCATTTGTTCTCCGTGAAGTCTGCCAGCGGGATGAGCCAGTCTGGGCTGCTCAGGTATCCCGCGATGCTCTCCAGCACCCACTCGCTGTCATCGGCCATGATCACTCACATCGCCGCGCGCGTTACTCCGCGCCTGTGGAGAGAACTGCGTTACAAACACAGGCGAGCGCACGAGCCGCGGCCACCCCGGATGTGTGCAACATAATCTGCAGCCCTAGCAACCGGTGCGTCACTGCGGCCGTCACTTCTGCTTCTTCAGCCGGGACGCGAGCCCCAGTGCTCGGCGAAGCACCGCCACCTCCTGCGCCGGAGCGAGGCGAGGGCCCCGGGCCCAGTGTCGATTTGTTGCTAAAAGTTGCTAAATGACCTTGTGACGCAAAAAATGTCACTACATCAAATCTCAGCAAAAAATACATTTTATATGTTATTTAGATTATAAATACATTATATCATTTCAAAATATAAATAACTGTATTTTTGAATACAACATTGAATTATTGAACACTTACAGATTTTTTAAACCATTACAATTATTTATTTTTTTATTAGCTAATAAACAAATGCAACTACACATTCTGAACAGTTATAGTTTTAATCAGTGTATTAGTAGTTCGTTAGCATGCTACACTCTAAGAAGAGTCTGTACGAATAGGGCACAGTCTACTATGTTAAGGGGTTTTACCTGCATACACCCCATTGTATTTGGTGTTCTCGGGTTGCAGGGTTACAACAGATAATAGATAACACATAATGTCCTGAAAAATGACTAGTACCGTTTCCATTTTTCTCAAGGTTTTTCTTACAGTGTACTAACTGATCAACAATCGCAGGTACAAGCTAAGGTGTATCATAAATGAACAATTATTCATTAAACTGAACAACTGCAAATAGCAGCTAACTTAATTCACGTGGTGTGTGTGCTGCAAGGCATCTTTAGTTTCCTCATTCTGTGTAATTTAGATGGAAATTGTGTGCCTTTTTATCGTTTGAGTCACTTATCAAAAGTTGCTAAAAATTGCCAAATACATTTTAAAAATAGCTACATTTGTTGCTAGGTGCTTTTGGAAGAAAAAGTTGCTAGGGTGGTGTGAAAAGCTGCTAAATCTAGCAACAAAATTGCTAAATTGGCAACACTGACCAGGCGTCTTTTCGTCTTTGGTGTTTAGTGGCGGTTGTGCATTTCCGTCGCCTACTGGGATGGAGTGTGAGGTCTCAATGAACGAAAATATTATATACTATAATTTTTTTTTAAAATTAATTCTTCTAATCAAATCTGTATCTTTCACATATTTTAGAAGAAAATCATAAACCCTTAACTATTTCTGTGCATTCTGAAGTATATTCTTAACTGAAATGTCGTTGATTTCCATATCCTCCTGGAACCCAGGAATAGACTTTTGTCCTCTGTAGAAGACATTATATTTTAGTGAATTCTCTGAGACTATACATGCCACAGTTGTAAGTATGGATGTCCTGTACAGCGCACATTCAGGGCTTTCCAGAGATACCAAACGATTGGATGTTTCACCATGACCACTCACTCTCTTTTGGTCTTTAAAAATGGCTGACATTCATTTAGTGATAAAATGTAACACCCTTATGGAAATATAATATTTTGTAATTATAATTTAAATCTGGTTAATTTTCAAATTGTTTGTCATAAATCTACATCTCAGGAAAATGTTATGGGGTTCAAATCAAAATATGCCTTCTGTTATGAAACCGGACGTTGATTTCATGCATGTCCACTGTAGAGGACACCAGGACTAAAAGCATGTTTATTAGACATTTTGGGAGACACAACAAATGAATAGAGAAAAACCTATGTATCAATATTCCTAATAAATATTAGATATTATTATGAAAATCTTGTTAATTATTACTCCCATTATTGCACTTATTTTTTTCATTCTATGTTGCCCCAAAAACACGTTAATATGCAAATTAGATACAGTTTATAATGGAAAAACGTGTTTATGGCCATTTTACACACATTTTGCATAAAGAATAATAAAAAATTAAAAAAGTCTTTCATAACATAGTTGAGAATCATCTTTATATAAGTTTGGTATAAAAAAATGAAAATTGATTTGTGATTAAAACAAAAATCCCACAGTTTTTGCCTTTTCATGTTTATTTATGTCTTTTTATTTCTTAAAAAACAGGACTTTTTAAAGTCCCGATGTTCTCTAGAGAGGACATGGCATAAATAGAATGAATAAAATATAATTTTTCAAAAATGTTATTTTACCATTTTTTGCTCTAAACAATGTAATGACATGACAAAATACTAAATTCACAAAACTGTTTTTCCTGGTAGTCAGGAGGATATCAAGCTGCTTTCTTTGTCTATTATAGGCCTCACAATGTAAGAGCATTGTAAGAGCATTATTCCACAGTAACTGCAGCTATCTGAATCACTTTCTCCTGTTATATACAATGAATAATTAAGGTTAGAGTGTCCTATACAGATCCTGGTTATAACAGTATCTTCTCTTCTATTTCCATATACCTTTCTTTCAATCCCCACTTTCTGTTGAACACTAAATAAGTGTCTCCCTTTTGACTCTTTATTCCATAAATCTTGTCACATACTTCCAACTGCTGTTTTAATAATACCTTTTACTTCTGTTCTACGTCATTTCTATGTCAGTCTCTTGTTTGTGGCCAGCTTATCCACCTCCTCATTCCCTTCTATGGGCAGGTATCCATAAAAACTCTACTCTTACTCCTGTTTGGTTTATTCTATATAAATTCTGTCAAATGTACTGAATATGAATCTGAACAAACTACTACATCTATTGATTCTTCCCCCCACTGCAAAGCAATTAGAATGGCCATCATTCTGTTGTGAATACAGAACATCGATAGAAAACTCTTAAGACTGTGCGATATTTCAATAGGGGAAATTATAGATATATATACAATGTATAATATATATATATATACGTTTTATGATATATAGGACTGCTGCTGTATACCCAGAATCCGGATTTCTGACCCATCTGTATATATTTGCATACTGTTAAAATAGTTTTGGCTTCAATATTGATCCACGACTATTTCATTTAGGCATACCCTTTTTTCCCCTTTTCATCTGTCCATCTCTCTGAGATTGAAGACCACGTATTTATTTAACATAAACTGGGCCGAACAAGGGGCGTGGCCATCATTCAGAAGTAGTGTGGAAGAAATGTATGACAATATAACATTTCGGATCTATAATAACCTACCAGTCAAAACAGTGTGTGAACGTAAGATTTTCATGGTTAGTAAGACTTTCTCTTCTGCGCACCTAGCCTCTTTATTTGATCCAAAGGACGCAAAAACAGTAATGTGTGTGAAATATTTGTACATTAAAAATAACGCTTCTATTTGAATATTATTAAACATGATTTCGGTAGTGTGCAGAGTATTTTCAGCATCATTCCTCCACAGTCTGCAGTGTCACCATGATCTTCAGAAATCAGTATAATATGCGATCTGGCTGCTCGAGAAACCTTTTTTTTAATTATTATTATTATTATTATTATTATATCAATATATAAAACGTGATTAAAATCTGGATGAGAGAAAGAATCCAAGATCAGCATTTATTTGAAATATAAAGCTTTTGTAACATTATACACTATAACATTCAAAAGCTTAGAGTCAGTATAGTCTTTATTTTTTTTGGAAAATTATTTATAGAAATTAACACTTTTATTTAGCAAGGCTGCTTTAAATTGATCAAAAGACAAAAGATGATGATAAAGACATTTCATAATGTTACAAAAAATTCTAATTTAAATAAATGCTGTTCTTCTGAACTTTCTATTCAACAAAGAAACCTGAAAAAAATTCTACTCTGCTGTTTTCAACAACAACAACAATAATAATAATAAAAATAATATTTGAGCAGCATGATTCTGAAGGAGCGGGGGACTGGAGGAATGATGCTGAAAATACAGCGTTGAAACACAATAAAAGACATTTTAAAATATAGTAAATAGAAAAACAGTTACTTTAAATAGCTAGTAATAATATTTCATAGTATTACTGTTTTTTTTCTGTATTTTGGATCAAATAAAGGCAGGCTTGGTGAACAGAAGAGACTTGCTTTAAAAAACAGTACACATCTTGTAGGGCATAGTCAACTTTAATTTTTCTCAAGTTTCTAGCTTTTAATTGGCTTGAGAAATCAGGATGAAGTGCTGGACAAAACCCATAATAATGATTGATTAATACTAAAAACCACGTGTTATCACATAATAAGCAGAATAGTTTCTAACTGTAATAAAATGCTAGTCAGCTACCACTGCATTGTCATCACTATTTATTACCTGGAGATGACTTAAACACAAATAAAGCATATTGTCACAATCGTATGTTTAATGTCTTCATGCTTCCAAACGTTTCTGTTTTCTGAAAGCAACGGTTTTACTACAGCGGATAGCTGGACGATTTTTGTTCATATTAGGGATTCTTCGTCGACTTTCTGCGGAGAGGGCTCGGCTTCGAGTATGAAGAAAACATACACTGCACGGAGGTGTTTTGCGCTCCGTATGTCAATGCTCGCCTTATTCTGGGTCGAATAAACATCAGATCATCAAAGCTATCCTTGTCTCTTGGAATTACAATCATATTATTCACCCCGGTTCTTGACAACCGTTTATGCGAACCGCACTTGCCGAAAAGGCGGGGACGAATTTACTTGATATAAAATTGGGGGGGACACGTCCCCCGCGCAACTACGCCCCTTGTGGCCGAATATATACTATGGTGCCTATCAATCATAGGTACGAATCATGCACAATATAGGTTATCATGTTTCCTGAAGTACGGTATTGTTTGTAATGTACTAATCTTCTGTATTTAATACCAGGATATGTTCATGATTATCTGTCACTCCCTTGTCTTAGTTCTCCTATACGTCTTGAGATTGTATTTTTGTAAATCTGTTTTGAAGTTAAAAAAACAAAAAACAAAGTGATTTGGTGTGGAACAGCTTGTCTACCACTACACCATGGTCTGTGCGCTTGTGGCAAGCTTGCTGGTTACAGTTTTAAGGTTTCGTTCAGTTCCAAACAAGCTCCAGAGTGAGTAAAGCCAACACACTGGAGAACTGTTTAGAGGTGGTCCGAATTCAGTTATGGATTCCGTGATCACCACCAGATGTCAACTTTCCATTACATGGATCTCGAAAACAACCAACCCCCACCACAAATTGTTGCATGTTATCCCGGACTACATATCCCATCATTCTTGGCACAATTTGCACACTGCACTGATTGCACTCATTGCACACAGCTGTTTCTAATTACCTCATTCACTACATAACACCCACTCTAACCACATTTCTATTATTGTTTAGCCTGCACCCCTTTCCGAGTCTCCCTTGTCTTGCCTTGCCTGTTTTTGCGGTTTTTGATCTTTGCCTGTTACTGGTTTTTTCCCTCTCGTCTCGCCCCTGTGATTCTGTCTGCTTTTCGGTGACTTATGCTAGCCCTGTGACTATTCTTGTTTTTTGCCCGCCATATACGTGTTTGCCATTGTTTGACCCTGCCTGTTTACCACGTCTCTCTATTAAAAGCTTGCAGATGGATCCACACGTCTCAAGTCTCGTCAGCCCCGTTTAAAAGGTGAAATAGAGCACTGCAGAGTAGAGTGGGGAAACACCCTTAAGGACTTTGCAATGTGTTTCTTTCTGTGAAACAAAAGTTAAATGCGTCCAGAATAGTTATCATACTTTTAGTGACAAAGACATAAATTATAAACCAAGTATGAAAAAATGTCCAGAGTTTTCATGTTATGTCAGATTAAAAACAAAATAAATTAAGTTGGGGTAAAAAGCCCCCAGTCTGACAAAGCAATATGATTTATACATTCACAGCAAAATCAGAGCTTAAAATTAAGAAGAATATAATCAATAATTATGAATTACAACAATATTGGAAAATATTGTTAGCTGATGCTAGCTGGCTAGCTAACTAACTACCTGACGCTAACTTGAGGTAATTTTTAAAAATAAAGTCCAAATATTTTTCCGCAACGTCATGCACTGCTCAGGTATCTCAAACTTATGTTTAACCCTAAATGAAGAACATTTTAAAGTATGAAAATACATTTTTAACATTAATTTGAGTAATAGTTCCTGGTTTATTTCTAACACAAATTGACAGAAAATGTATGTATGTTCATTGAAGGACAGTCATAATGTTAGTTAAAATACAGAGTGCAAATAAATCAACTACTAGTTAACCAGCATATTTTAGCATGTGTTGAATCAACATGCATCAACATAAATCACTGAATCAGCAAAAAATCAAGATATATGAACATTTGTAGAAAGATTTTGTAAAAACCTGCCTGTAAAAATGAATGATGAAATTAGTATCAATTTAATCTAAATTAAATATTAATTATGCCTCACCATTTTATGCATACAAATATCTGGAAGCACATTCAAAATTTTATGAATACAAAAAGAAAAATTGAAAACATGTTTCCCCTTATAGTTAAAGGTAAAAAGTGTTTTTTTAAAAGAATATAAAGTCTCAATGCAACACTTAAGCAGAGACAAACATCTTAAAATGACTCAGACAACATTTCCATTTCCATTAAGATGCATTTGTGTGTACCAGCCGAGATGTTTGTATCTCAGATGCATCTCCTGTGAGCACTTATAATCATGGGAGTGCAGAGTAATGTGCACACAAACAGTCAAACCAGACAAAGCATGTTACCTTGCTTCCAGGAGGTGAATGAAACGAATAAAGATGACAGCTAGCACCACTTGTGATCTTAATTCCAGGGGAAATCAGGGCCAAACAATATAGCAAAATAGTTATTACCTTACAAAACATGGTTTCGATAGAAAGCCTTGCTGTATGAACTCAGAGTGTTTGGTACAGTTGAAAGGATACAGCCAACAAACTGATTGATAAGTTTAAGTTTTGCGTGTGATTTTCAAACGTGTTTTCAGAGAGAATGGCTTGCCGCAGGCTGCTCTTTGACCGTGTGCATGCTGCACGCTGGGATCTTGTTTGGCTGGAGAGTTTTACTGTAGTGGGAATGCCAGTCTCGTTCAAAGACAGCTTTCATCCGTTCAACCACAGTCGAGTTGTTCTGCTCCACCTGCTGACTGATCACCACACCAACACCGGCGCTGTAGACAAACTCGTTGCCCACCCAGTTTAAATTCCCTGAGAGCCCAGAAACACGGTTTTAGGAGAAGACATGATTCAAACACGTTTTTCCCCCTCAATTCACAATATGACTTCAGCAGCTTAATCAATGCGGAGGATGCTCTCACCTATATACACAGATCTGTCTGTCACCATGTATCTGTTGTGATTCATTCCATAGAGATCTCCATTGCTCTGCTTCTGTGGAATGAAGAACTTCTACAAAAAGAAGAACAGAGTACATACTTCGTCAGTGACAGCAGTCCAGCCACAGAAGACATTTATAGCTAATGAAACAAAAGCTGATAATTCAGAATCAGCCGTGTCACAGACTACTTGATGAATGTTGTATCTGGACATAAACACAACTGAAAAATGGACTGTAGCAAATCATATTTCTGATACATCTGTTCAAATAAACTGCCACTGACTTGCAGCACGTCTATATCTTGTCTTAAATCAAGTGGTAAGCAGCGGTCAGTCCCTCTGATTCATCATCACTTAATTTAATTCTATGCACCAAAAAGATTTATTCCGATTCATTCATTGTCTTTCTCGAAGCCAGTGGCTGTAGCCAATTATTGTAACCCATACTCTGAATTTGTCCTCTGCATTTATCCAATCCAAGTGAACACACACACACACACACACACTTATAAGAGTACGGTATCAATCCACTGCCTGTATGTTTTTGACCTGTTGGTGGGCCAGCGTAATACAAAGTTGTACATTCCCTCTTTGACGGAGAAGAAGAAAGACGCCAATGTGTATCCTAAAAATCAAAACTGTTCATGTAATACGGAATTAAATACACCTTGAAGTGTCCTCAATATCAATACACCTCTAGTTCAGCTATCCTCAACACTGGATGAACAAACTAACCCTCTAAAACAACCCTGCTGAAAAATCCAGCATAAACCAGCATGTATTCCAAGCTGGCCCATGCTTGTTTATGCTGGTTAGTGCTGCCATAGTGCTGGTATACGATGGTTTATGCATTTAAAGTGCTGGTTAGTGCTGGTCCAGGCTGGTTAGTTCTAGTATAGTACTGGTTTATGCTGGTATAGTGCTGGTCCAGGCTGGTTTATGCTGGTATAATGCTGGTTTATGCTGGTTAGTTCTGGTATAATGCTGGTATAGCTGGTGGACCAGCATATCCATGCTGTTCTCAAGCAAAATGGAGTGGGTGATGCTGGTTCCCCAGCATGAGCTTTGTAGGGTTGAGTATCAGTAGGCCAGCTGTCTGTATGCAATTAGTGTTTTGAGGACAAACATGGATTTTGCTTGCATATTTGTCTGTTTAAATACATTAATGATGTAAAGGAGAAACAATATAAGGATAAAACATATGATTTATTGAATTATATGATAACTTTGTCATTTCTTTTGCTCCCTCTGGTGAAAGTAGAGCTGAAAATTTTAATTGCTTAAGGTATGATTGCATTATTAATGGTTAAACACCTCCGTGAAGTTGGCCCCCCACCCAACGCAAAAGTCGCAAAAATAGTCTCAATCGTTAGTGCTTCGTTTGTGCTGGTTTGTGCTGTAAAAAATCTCGTTTGTGCTGCTTTGGTTTGTTAGATATAACATATTTATTTAAAGGTCATTCTAGTGTCACTCAGCCCCCCACATGCTCCAAATTCACGAAAAATTTTCTTGTTTGTTTTGTGCTTCGTTTGTGCTGGTTTGTGCCGGGTAGAAGTTTAGTTTTTTTTTTACCATACAGTTAAAGTAACAAGGTAAGATCCAAGAGGATCCTAGTTAAGTTACCTATCGACTGTTTCCAACTTATAACAGACACAGTGGATCACAGGATAAGTGGAATGTAACACCAACTCCAAGGTAAATGTTTTTACTTGTTACTGTGTGCCATTACGTGAATAACAGTATATGTCATAAATACACGCACCATAATATGTTTGCTGTATCTCTGTGTTTATACATACGTGTGTGTGTGTGTGTGTGTGTGTGTGTGTATAATATATGTATGTATGTAGTATTAGCATGTTGTATGTGGAAAACTCATGGAACTCAATGAATTGTCAAAATTATTTACTTGTGAAACTGTATTAAAGTGTACTATAGGACATCCATTAACACAAATAATGGACTTTTAAAAACTTAAACTTAAAAACGCTTAATACTGACAAGTCATGCCACACTGTCTGCCTTCAAACCAAAAGTGCCACACAGAATAATAGATTTAAGTGCAAACTCCATCAAGTCTGACTTCCAGAAGAGCAGAAACAACTTCTCCAAACAGGAGTAGGAAAACATGGGTGTGTGGCTTAGAACAAAAATACTTGTGAGATTACATGTAAACAGTGCAATCAATATTTTGTGTATAACACTGCATGTGGGCATATTTTGTTTTTTTCTGACACTCCTGTCACTCCACTTCTCAGGTCGTCAGACATCTCCCAGACACATGGAGACCTCCTGCAGTAGGCCACATAATGTCCAAGAGCATCCTGGATTAAGCCTCCTTTGAAAGCAATGACTGCCCTTAAAGTAAATCTCTCTCCTTGGAGCATCAGATTGGAGGGAAATTCACTCAAAGGAAATTCTATGGAGTTGCTTCCCAGGTCAGTGTCAATCCACAGAAGTTCTCCTAGACTGTAACTGTGAGAAACTTTCCCTGCACAGAGCACTTTTCCTGATGTAGAGTCTGTCTTGAATGCAGAGGGACACTGTGATGGACTTTGGATTGGCCTGAGACAGGGGGACTCTGGAAGGTTAAGGCCTTCTTCCACTGCGGTCTGAAGATAAGCGATGCCAGAAGCCTCCAATACAGCAACAGAAGTACAAACAAATGGTATTTCCCTTGTGACTTGTGTGCTGTGACTGCAATACTGTGAGGAGCACTGTTTTGTGAAGTAAACACATGCATGTTTTGTCACTGATTTTTCAATTATAGTGGAGATGTGGCACTGCGCGTCGATTTGGAGAGCACCAGACTTCAGTTGGAAAGGTTTGAATATTCCACTCAGCAGCTCTGCCCTCTGTATGTAGGCCTGTGCATTCAGACCCTTTGTGGTGATGGTTTTCACTAGCTGGAGGAGGTTGTTGGAGTCCTCACCACAAACAATATTTGCAAAGGTGACACTATCACAGAAAGCACAACATAAGCATTGACAAAAAGCATCAAATGCACATGTGTTCAGCACAGATATTCTTGATTTCCTGAGTTTAACAGGCTGTTGATTATTTCCATTTTTCAACAGTTCCACTTTCAGTCTTTTCCCCCTCATAGATGGATCTGCATGGAGCCATTCAGGACAAGGAGAGAGGTATGCATTCCTCTTTCTCTTTTTGGGTGGAAGAGCTAGGCCTCTCCAGTTTTCAACAGGGTCTTTATCTGTTGGATGGATGATTGTGACAATGTCAGACTTCCCAGAACAGGAAGCATCCATTTCTGGTTTTACACCTTCACTGCAAGTTATGGTTGGTAGAGGATTGGCTTCTTTGACGATCACTGTTGCAACAGCTGCATCTTCACCTTTTTCTTTACTTTTTTGTTTTGCAGAACAAATGCGCATGTTGCCTTCAATGAAGGACAGATGTCGAGCAATGAATCGATCCACCCGAATCGGCAAGTTTTCATGCTTGAAAAGGCCACGTTTAATGTTTTTGAATTCTGCTTCAGCATTGGCTGAACTTGCGATGATATTGGTGCTTCGGAAGTGAGGGATCATTACCCCTGTCCAGAGTGGTAAGTAGCTTGCAAGCCAGATTATATTGGGAATAATCTCAGGGAGGAAGTGCATATTATCATGATCTCCATTAGCCACAGCAAGTGACCTGCTTTCCTCACATATTTCTGTCACCCACTGCCGTAGGTCTGTCTGCGTTTGGTCACCCACCCACTGCGTTTGATCTGCTTTTTCCAGGTTCTCGCCCTCTACATCTGGAATGATGACACACTCTTCTGCAATTCGGGCTTTCAGGTATTTCTTGCACCTTTCTGATATGAGGGGGACTCCAGAGCTGTCATTGCCCTCTGTTTCACTGAGAGCCACAACAGTAATGCTGCGTAGTAGCTCTCTAGCATCGTCCATGGATTGTGACTTTAGAAGCTGTGCCATTGACCTCACAAAGAAATCTTTAACGCGATGTGCTTTTTTCTTCAAGCAGTCCCACTGGCAGATCATCTTGATGCAGTGTGCAACATCAACCCGAACAAAACAAGGTGGCACTTTTGCAGACTGATTACCAAGTAAGACGCCACAACACACATTAATGTAGGTCTTCAGATCAGGATGAGGAGTAAAAGCTTTGACCAAAGCTCCGAGCAAAGCCAGAGAAAAGTCACTTACAACCTCTTTTGGAGTTGGTGCACCTGCACGTATCCATTCTGTCAGCCAATGTGTTATTGCATTAACATCATGTCTCTCTGACAGCATTTGCACGACTGGGACACTTAAGCTCTCATCACCTGCCAGAACGCCCTGATATAAGAAGACATGGCCAGACATGCCGTTTGGTCTCTGTAGTTTCCTCACTACTGAGCCAGTTGCATCAAAACTCACAGTGTGGTTAGTAGATGTCTTTGATAATGACTTGTACATATACATTTGTGTTTGACTCCAATAGTGACAGAAAAACTTGTCCAATCCAATGTCTTTAATGCTACCACTGTGAAGTGCGCTGTATTTTAACATGTGCAGTGACAAAATAGGATCCTTGTCACCTAGTTCTAAGTCATTTCTCTCTTGCTTTGCTTTGCGCAGGGTGACCAAATTAGGCAGATGGCTTGGCTCAGGATCTCCAAAATCCATCATCTTTGTTGCCTCCGATGCCCTCCATACATGGAGTTCCATTCTACCCTCACACAGTTCTTTGGATATCTGCACACACAAGTTACCAGACATCGGACGCTTGGAACAGCCAGTGTGCAGGGAGTCATCTGTGTTATTAATGAAACACTTTAGCACCATTGGGCAGTTCATTTCAGGCTCTCTGTCACATTTTATGTGAATGTGGCCACGACACTCCTTACACTTGCCTGTTTCTATATAATTTCTCTGGGGCTGAGGGATAGACCTTTGGCTCTTTTAAAGGCAAATTGTGCAGGGGCTTTTCAACTTCTTGCCAAAAATGTGGTGATTATCACAGGCGTCCAATGCCACGGTGCAAAATTGTGTATTCCTTTTTTGGTGTTTGTTTAGGAACTTGTTTTGGATTGAACTGTTAGGCATGTAAATCAAATCCATTTTGAAATGGGAAACTTCAAGATCAAAAAGTCCAGCAACTTGTGGTCTGGGGGACAAGGGATACCTGGCTCAAAAGCAGTGTCACACTACTGCCACTTGTTTCCTGATCAATTTCATGAGGTAAACCCCTAACTAAAGCAGTCAGATGTTGAGTACTGTTTAATTTAACAAAAGGGGATAGAGCCTGGCGGTGATGTGGTTGCTTCTACTGCTTAACTAAGCTCTTTGTCACGAGGTGTTCTGGATTAGGAGTAGCTATGTGTGCCATTTGACTTGGCCTCTTTTGCTGAACACAGGGACTGGTGAATAAAATCCTGGGATTCTGGGACTGCATAAGTTAGAACATAATTAGTCATTAAATAAATCCTGACTACAAAAAGTATGTCTAGTATAAATCTGATTCTGTAGTGGTCAAAATATACGGAAATATAGTAAGAATGATATAAGGACCGATAATCTTTATACTAACAATATGGTACTGTTCGATCCTTAAAGCACAACTTATTCTAAACAACAACATGGTGCATAAGTGCAACTCTTAGTGGCAGTTATTTTGCTAGTGATATGAGTGAGATATAGTATTAGCAAGAGTTGTCTGTTCAATAACAATGACAATCTTGAGCACTTTGAATGCTGTACAGTGTCTCGAAGTTCCCCTTACAGAAATTAACCATCGTTTAGTATTAGTAAAGTGTAGTTTACCCAGTGTTTTGATATTGGAATTAGAGTTACATTGTGATAAAGTTTACTACACTATCATGGTTAACAGTTGAGTGCACGCAAAACCCTAGTTAATTTTATGGTACATGGTTATTTGTAGTAATACCATGGTTAATTTTCATAAGGGTAACTAATAATATCGTGAACTGACACTGTTAAAACATTGTACTTACAGTTACAAACTCAAATTTCTGGTCAATGTATCAACTTTTCCTCTAACGCAATTTCCACAAGAGCATCTTGAACAGAAGTGTCACCTCGTGGTGGGAATGAAGTGTATCAGATGATACTCTTTGTAAATAAGTTCAATCAGGTGAGAACAAAAGCGCTGAAGTTACACAAAGCTACAACTTGATGAGAGAAAGTGACAGAAAAAGAGTGACAGCAGATGAATATTGAGATTCTTTTAATAAACATCACAATGACTGCAAAAAAACATGGATAAAAAGTTGTTCTAATAAAACATCACTACAATCCAACAATTTGGTAAGAAATTGAATAAGCGAGGAACCCAAAATAAAATGCTAAATAAAAGCAAAATAAAAAGCAGCACAAACGAAAATTGTTACAGCACAAACCAGCACAAACGAAGCACAAACAAACAAACTTATTTGGGGTAAATTTGGAGCATGTGGGGGGCTGGTGACGTCATCGACCCGGAAATTAAATGTCTAATATTTTAAAAACCGAAGCAACACAAACGAAACTTTTACCTGCACAAAACAGCACAAACGAAGCACAAACAAACACCAAGAGAAGATTCGGGGTGAATTGGAGCGGAGTGGGGGCTGAGTTGGACTGAGACGGACCTTAAAATAAATATGTAGATCGAATACAAACGCAAAAAGCAGCACAAATGAAAATTGTTACGGCACAAACCAGCACAATCGAAGCACTAACGATTGAGACTATTTTTGCGACTTTTGCATTGGGTGCGGGGCCAACTTCACGGAGGTTATGGTGAAAACTGGTAAAAACATTCAAGCGATCGACATCAAGGTATTGTCTCTGTTTCAAGGTGGTACATTAAATCAAAAAAGAGCTGTGTAAATTGGATAACAGGGGTTTATGAGGAGTGGAGCGCTTTCCAAGGGACGTGTCATAACAACTCTAAGGAAGTTCAAAACTGAAAGTGTTGTTTCAAAGGACTGTCATAGCTTACTGGAAGCCACCATATGAGCCACAATCAGATGTCAGGCACGATTCTCCCAAAAAAGTGCACATGGCTGATGAATGCTCTGCTCTTTCCGATACAGCAGGCCAGGGGTTTCAAACACTCGTTCCCTGATGAGTCTCCTAGAAGCCTAGGAGACTCATCAGGAGAAACGATAGTCCACCGTTCTTCCTGCTATAAAATGTCTGCTTTGTTGGGTGGATCGCCGAGGTTGCACTGATGCTTTGTGTTGGGTTTTGTTGGAATGTGTATTGGGATTTGATGAGTTGTGAACTTGTCTGTCTGAAATCTAAGAATCTGTGGTCAAACAGACATGGTGGTCTTTTTCCTTCTTTTGTAATCAGATAATGTGTGCAACCTAACCAACCGCATGTCTCTTCCATTGTACGGCTTTGAGGCCGGTGTGACAATGTGGGGGCGGTCCTTAAATTACACACTGTTTTGATTAAGTTTGGAGGATGTGTTGTTTTTTTTTTTTTTTGTGCTTGCGGGAGTTCGACTTTGGTAACAAGTATTGGCTACTATTTATATTTGAGGCTGGGTTTAGTGTTGGATATGCCTTTCCCTGTTTAGGTTTAGGAGAATGGTGACTCGTTAATCGGTCGCCATTTCAAACTCTGGTTTACAGTGTATTAAAAACCCGCTGCAAGTAACTGTACGAAGATTAGGGATGAGTTTAGATAGTTTTGAAATTTAGTTAGAGGGAATTGCTTATCTAATTTCTACACCAAGTATTTTTTTTGGAAAAGTAGTCATACTTTTTCTTTCACAATGGCCTCAAAGCTGGAAGAATTTGTTAGTGCTCCATCTGAAGATTTGTTAAATTATTTGACTAAGGATCAACTAGTAGAACTTGCAGGCCACTATAAAATTAATTTGGTTACCCAAGATAAACGTTTAAAAGACAACATTAAAACCTTAATAAAGACAGAGTTAATTGAACGTGGCGTTTTAGAGTTTCAAATTGCAGAAGATGCTTCAGCTTTTGTTAATGTGACGTCTACAATATCTCACCTAACGTTTGAACAACAAAAACAATTGTTGGTAATTCAGGCTGAGATGAAAGGAAAAATGTTAGAAGCGCAAAATCGCATCGTGTTGTCTAGAGTCCAGTTACAGCAACAACAGCTTGAACTAGAACGCTATCGGTTGGATTTAATAAAGGATGGTAGGCTTGCTGCTAATGGTGAGGGGGAGCGTGAATTGACTTTTTTTGTAAATTTGATCTGGTGGGTAATATGAAGCTGATTCCTAAATTTGATGAAAAAGATGTTGAGCGTTTCTTTTTACTTTTCGAACGTGTTGCGGATGCACGAGATTGGCCAGATGAGGAGCGCACGCTTATGGTGCAATCTGTTTTTACAGGTAGAGCCCAAGAGGCGTATTCTTCCCTTAGTGTAGAGGATGCAGCTGATTATCAGGCGGTTAAGGCTGCAGTGTTGAGAAGCTATGAACTGGTTCCAGAGGCCTTTAGACAAAAATTTAGGCATTGGAAGAAAAGTGAAAAACAAACGCATGTTGAGTTTGTACGTGATTTCTCACTTTATTTTAATCGCTGGTGTGTAGCTTCTGATGTAAAAACACTGGACGATTTAAGAGTTAATGATCTGAATCAGTTTTTAAATTGTTCAAGCACCATGTAGCAACTTATGTAAGTGAACGTAAACCGGTCACTGCATATGAGGCAGCTGTTATGCTGATGACTTCTTTCTGATTCATAAGACCTCTTTTGGTTCTAAAACATATGGCGAAATTCTTCAAAGAACCCTGGCGTAAATCCGTTCACTCTGCCAAATTGTCACGTGATCCACTTGCCGGACAATATGGCTCTGGTGGGAAAAAGAGAGAGCAAATACGTGTAATTATTGTCATGTTTGTTCATTGGAAGAACGAATGTCCATTGTTAAAAACGAAAGACATGTTGAAAGTGAAGTCTAAATTTTTCCCCTGCAAAACCTGTTGCTTTGACCGTAAATGCCCAGACATCACATGATGGTCAGAAAAGTTGCTCGTCTGTTTTTTCAGCGTTTACTCCCTTTGTTACAGAAGGTACTGTCAGATTGGTTAATTCTGCAAAGGATGTACCTGTTAAAATCCTTCTGGATACAGGATCATCAGAAACCTTTGTTTTGGAGTCTGTTGCTTTTTTCCACTGATTCCTATACTGGAAGTAACGTGCTTATTAAGGGCATTGGTTTAAATGTTATGTCTGTTCCGCTTCACAAACTTGTTTTACAATCTGATTTGATCCAGGGAGAAGTGGAAGTTATGTACGTTCCGGTTTGCCTGTGGAAGGAGTACAGGTAATCTTAGGAAATTACTTGGCTGGTGAACGAGTTTGGCGAGGTGATTTAGTTGGTGGTTACATCCTCTCTGATGGCCTTTAAATCAGACAGTGATAAACTCTTTAAATGCATTGCCGTCGTGTGTGATAACTCTATCTAGGAGTAAAACACCAGTTGATAAGCCTGATTTAAAAAAAGTGGCAAGTAAAAATCAGATCCACCAAAAAATCTCCTGTCATATGTTAGTGATTTTCGCCGTCGAATCTTTGAGGCTTGTCAGTTGGCAAACTTCTCTGTGTAAAGCTCAGGATCGAATGAAATGACTTTTTGATCGATGCACAGAGTTGCGGTCTTTTCAATTGGGTGACCAAGTGCTGGCCTTGTTGCCTGTTGTTGGATCACCATTACAGGCTCAAAATTTGTGGGACCGTTAGCTGGCTGTCAGTTTTGATCAATTATGTAATCACAACGCCAGAGAAGAAAAAAAACTAGAGTGTGGGACGGAAATTGTAAAGCCTAGTAGCTCCCAGGTCGTGATTCGTAACAACGACATTATGAAGGTAATTTGTCTGACTCGTGTATTAAACCTGTTCTTACAGGTTCTGGTAGTAATAATGACATCGTTGATTTAGTGCCGGTTATGGTAAGTGAAGAGAAAGATGAAATCTATCCTGGAGATTCTGTTCTTCAGGCTCGGTTACAAAATTCTGAAGCGTTGAGTTCTTTGGATGACCGGCTTAACCATCTATCGGATGCACAGCGTATTGACCTGATTAATTTAATTTCTGAGTACGTTTCACTGTTTCCTGATGCTCCTACTTGTACAAATCTAATAGAGCACGACATTGATGTGGGAGATTCAGTTCCTATTCGTCAGCATTACTATCGGGTGTCCGTGAATAAGAAAAAACATCTGGACAATGAAATTGAGTAGATGTTGAAAAATAACATTGCTGAACCTTCTTTTTCCAGTTCGGCTTCTCCGTCTTTGTTGGTGAGTAAACCGGATGGGTCGTTTAGATTCGGCACTGATTACCGAAAGGTGAATGCTGTAACAAAGCCGGATTCTTTTCCGCTGCCTCGAATCGAAGACTGTATTGATGTAGTAGGTAATGCTAGGTTTGTGAGCAAGTTTGACCTACTGAAAGGTTACTGGCAAGTGCCTTTAACCGTCAGGGCTCGGGAGATTTCTGCTTTCATTACGCCTTCCAGTTTATTTTCTTAAAGTTATGATTTTCGGATTGCGCAACGCCCCCGCTACTTTTAAGCAGTTAATGAACCGCGTAATCTCTGGTTTGAGTGGCTGCGCTGTTTATCTAGATGTTGTTGTTTTTAGTCAAACTTGTGAAGAACACGTACTTCAGATTAGAGCACTTTTTGATCGTTTTCTGAGAGCAAACTTGACAGTTAATTTGTTAAAATGTGAGTTC
>JADLZN010006952.1:0-106349 GCA_018155175.1 Sinocyclocheilus anophthalmus | reverse complement strand
TGGGGCGGGTCGCTTGAAGTGTGGCCTTTAAATCCTGCAGAGATTCACGCCTCTCAAGAAGGGTTCGTCCAATGAGGAAGGCTGAAATCTCAAGTGGGAGTTCTGCGTTTTTATTCCCTTTGTCTCTAAGCATGTTATTTTGCATATGTAATTCACTTGGGTGTTGAAGAAATTAGTAATGATTCTTAGAACATCCATATGTTGCAGAGGTATCAGCATGTAATATGCACTCTCAGTTAGATCATCCGAATACTAATTCATAGATACTAAACACGGTATATTTAAGGTTATATGAATGAGTGGTTTATTGTAAGCATGAATAAAATAGTCTATAATATAACAGATTAAATACAACACAGCAATATTATACACAATGGCCTGAAGAAAATGGTTGTTCATTCAAAGAAGGTTTTCCTATGTATTAATTAGTAGAAAAGTCCATTTCTTCTGTGCATTTGTACCCCTTGTTTCTGTAGAAAACAGAATGAGAGCCGGCTCGCATTCCAAAAGGTTGTAAATGTATCGGGTTACCACGAAACCAGGGTCTTGTTCGGCGTCCTAGGGTGTTACAAAGTATTTGTGAAATCAAGCTAACAAAATATATATTGTGTGTTAGAGTGGTCCAGACGCTACAAAAAGCAATTTTGAAAGATAAGGGAACCGCTGTATGGCATTTTGATGTCTACACCGAGTCTGCACATGCAATCACAGCCAAAACCTAGAATCTTTTAGCGTGCACTGAGGCCGGCTAGATTAGCTGAAGCCCCGCTTAGCGTGAGCTGATGCAGCGGGTCGAGAACGGCTGCGCCGCCGGCTGATCTGACAATGACGCAAAACCGCATGTGATGACCCCGGGCTGACTCCGCTTCGTCCACGTTGAAAGTTGATGTATTCCCACAGCGACCAGCACAGATCAGCTCCAGACAAGACGAAGCGGATATCGTCCTCTTTTGGAAGACCAAACAAAGAGTTTCGCTTTCACAAAGAAGCACACAGTGTCTTCAGGACATGGCTGCAGCGTCAATAATACTACAGCGAGAATAAAAGTTCCTTCTTTCTTTGTGTGAACATTTGGTCGGCGTTATGCAAATCTTCCCACATAGTGACGTAGACATGTGGGTGTGTGTTAGAACGAGCTGTTTTAGGTAGTTGTGGCTGACTCTGAACTTTTATAAAGTATCTCTTTGGATTTGAGACTTTAGTCTTTTGCAACTTCAGGGATCTTATCTATGCACCAAGATCTTCTACACAGCTTGTAACACTTCAAAGAGAAAGGAAAAATTGAAATCGCATCGTATGACCCCTTTAATTAATAATAATCTTATTGCTAAAAAAGTTTTCATTGACTAAAAGTAGACTAAAATACTTCAGGTTTTCTTACACTAAAACATCTTTAGAAGTTTCTTGAACTAAAACGATACTACCTGTGGAGGCTTTTATTCGACTAAAACGTAACAAAAACAAAATATGATAGGTTGACTAAAATGCTAAAAACCTAGCAGGTACTTTTAGCCCGGGAGCTAAAGACTACTGCAATGCTGACAAATTAACACTAGTTTTCTCTAATCCGAACCTTGAAAGTCTTTTTGCTCTATCCACGCTCCAACTTTGACAGCGGCTGCACCTTGCCTTTTCATGGGTTGAACGGGAGAGCAGTCCTTCTCCTCAGAGTACATTTTCAAGATTACGTTGTCCATGGTCAGCACTTGTCAGGTTTAAAAGGCCTGAGTCTGTGCACAACTTCTTGAACTTATTCTTGAATGCATGCACAATCACATACCTGCAAAAACTCTCACAGACAACAATTATGAAACTTACTCATGCCTCCAGTAGCAACAGCTCTATTTTGCTTAAACCTTTGTTTAATCATATTTATAGTTAAAGGGTTACTTCACCTCAAAATTAAGTTTCTGTCACTAAGTACTCACCCTCATGTCGTTCCAAACCCGTAAGACCTTTGTTTATCTTCGGAACACAAATTAAGATATTTTTGATGAAATCCAAGAGATTTCTGACCCAGACAGCAATGCAACTGACACGTTCAAGGCCCAGAAAGATAGTAAGGACATCGTTAAAAGTGGTTCAACTGTAATTTATGGGGAAAAAAAGCCCTAAAGGAAAAAGATCGAGAATACTTTTTGTGCGCAAAGAAAACCAAAAAAAATAATGACTTTATTCAACAATTAATATAATTGTCTTCGCCAGCGCATGTTCACAAGAGTACCATGATGCATGCGTGTGGTGCTGCTGACGCAGGAGCCGGTATTTTGACATAGAAACCGGATGCGCTTCGCCTTGTTTACAAGCAGAAGATGATGCATGCTGTACATAAAGCAGTCTTCATAAACATGTCTGAAGATTTTGACAAAGAGGATGACTTGCAATATTTTTGCCCAGCATAACTTATTTGTACCAGAATATACAGAATACCAGCTCCTGCATCAGCACCACCACACAAATGCGTTGTGGTACTCTCCACAACATAGACTGACACTGAAGAGAAGACATTTTTGAATAAAGTCATTATTTTTGTTTCCTATGTGCACAAAAAGTATTCTTGTAGCTTCAAAAAATTACAGTTGAACCCATGGACTATTTTAACGATGTCCTTACTAACTTTTTGGGCCTTGAATGTGTTAGTTGCGTTGCTGTCTATGCAGGGCTAGAAAGCTCTCATATTTCATCAAAAATATCTTAATTTGTGTTCTTAAGATTAACAAAGGTCTTACATGAGGGTGAATAATTAATGACAGAATTTTCATTTTTGGGTGAACTATCCCATTACTCTAATAATTGGTGCACCCCATGGAGTGCCAATGTGGGGCCTGTGAAGCTCTATTTGTAATGATTCAGCCATACAACATTTGGTAGATTAATCTTTTAGACTATGGTGACACGATCAGCGAAGTTAACATCTCCATCTTGTTGACAAAATAGTGTAGTTGTACTTCCTATTTTAGGGTGCAAGTACTTGCCTGCCTTAGATCTGTATGTGGTGTTGTGTTTCAGGATGGTAATTAAACAAGATATGTTCTAAATAAAGGCATTCACTGTCAGTGACTTTAGTCAGAGTTAGAAGACATGCCACTATACAGAGCAACACTGTAACAAAGTATTTTCTTCCATCTCATTTGGAGTATTGGAGTATTGTACAGGTAGAGGTAGACAGAGGACATTTTCTCATTCCCTGATAAAAAAAAAAAAATCCAAAGTTTACCTTCAAATGTAACATAATTTTCGTTAAATAACCACATGCAAGGCAGAGGTAATGCTTCTGAAAGTGGCTGAAGCTATAGTATTTTCCCTTTTTACTATAGACCAGACCATGATTCAGCTATCAATAGCCATATCCATCACAGCCGATCATGTGACCGAGCAAACACTCTCTGATCCCTACTTGGTGCTGGAACATGAGATGAGATGGGAGACAACACCCACATACCTCCATCAGACAGAGGATTGCTCCGTCATACATTAATAATACTCTTTCACATGAATGATATTAGGCCTATAACTGCTTTGCACATCAGTATTTACTAACATTCTCTTAATGACCGTATGAAAATAAAGTAAATTTGAATGCATTTTTTTTGCGCTTGAAAAATATATATATATTGAATATAGTTAATTTGTTTAAAAAAAGAAAAAAAACATCGAAGCATGTGTCAGTGTTGTGGACTTGTGTTTCCTTGTTTTACCCGTCTTAGTTGTTTCCTGTTTCTGTCCTCATTGTGTTAATTTGTATCCAGCTGTGTCTGATTAATTATCTCATTTGCCCTGTGCTTGAGTCTGTGTCGGCTGTTATGGCATTTCTGAGTTCCTGTGTTGGTAAACCTTTGTTGGAATAAAATCCAAATCAAAGAATTCTCCTCGTTCCTCCCAGAGTGATCGTGACAGCATGCTATACAGATTAAATTATTGGCTTTAAAGGGGAACTATTATGCCCCTTTTTATATGATGTAAAGTCTCAGGTGTCCCCAGAATGGTGTCTGTGAAGTTTCAGCTCAAAATACCCCACAGATCAAACTATACCATGCCCAAAATGACCCTTTTTGGGTTTGAGCAGAAACACGCTGTTTTCGTGTCTCTCTTTAAATGCAAATGAGCTCCTGCTCCACGCCCTGATCCCGGCGAAGAGGGCGGAGCCATTACAGTCCTGCTTCAGATAATCCAGTAACAAAACTGAGTGTTAGTCACACAGCGAATAGAACTCTCGAAGATGGATCAATAGGGCCTTTCGCACCGCTGGAACCTTTTCATAGTACCAGAACTAATTGTGGAACTACCCACTTTTTGCCGTTTTCACACCGCCGGAACTGGGAGCGATTTTAGTACCGGACTGCCTTTTTCCGAGAACCAAATTAGCTCCTACTCCGGAGCAGGGTCTAACCAGCACAACTGGTACTAATCGTGACACTTTATATTTTGGGGATATGCAAATCACCTTTCTGAATGTGTTTGTTAGCACGCTGTACGGCTAATGTGGCTAAAGTTACTCTGACTGTATTCACAGAGACCAGAGCTAACTTAAGTTGTTATTTATTTTTAAGAAGCAATCAATGTGCGTTTTTTTAAATTATACAGATGGAGAGCGTTTTCGGGTTAAAAATAAAAATAACAACATAGCTCTGGTCTCTGTGAATACAGTAAGATACAACCTGCTAACAAGCACATACAGAAAGGTTTGCAAACATTCGCAAAATATAGAATCAACTTTTGTGCAAGTCCTTTAATGGCCCTTGTTTGCAAAGTTTGTGATAATTTGCACAAACATATACGAATTTAGCAATTTTCTCAAGTTTGGACACATTCCCTTCAAGAATACAATGAATCTACTGCGTCCTCAGTGGCCGGGAGTTTATAAAAGTGAAATTGGCGTAATAGGTCCCCTTTAAGGCATGCTGTTAACACAATTAAATAATGTAAATTGTGCTAATTTTTGTGTCCATTTCATTTTCAATATTTTAATAAATATGACCAAGACATATTTGAATAATCTTCACCATCATACTGTCATCCCTCAAAATAAAAATAAATAAATAAAATCTTGTTTGCAGTTGCATTTTTAATATCAGCAATGTGTTAAAACATTCTGGTGTAGGCATGCATTTACTGCACAATACTGCCACCTGGGTGACAACTCTCCCTTGAGAATTACAAAACATCAACTGAACTCAACACAAGGGACAACAAATACATTTTATGTATGCTGTTTTACAAATCAAAAACACTTTGGTAGAATGAAAATGATACAAAACTAAGGCATATGGTGGCACTATATAGCTGCTTTGACACAATCTGTATTGTATAAAGCGCTAGGCTATATAAATAAAGGTGACTTGACTATACTATGTCAGCACTTTTATCTAATGGCAAAAAATATCCTTCATTTTATGCAGATTTTTTTTTTAAAAAAGGAAGAAAAAAAAAAAAAAGTCCCCACTGAGCTTTGGCATTCACATCACTATAACCTTTAACATGCAGACAAGACATAAGACCAGAACAGGAACTGACCTTCCGAACCCAAGACAGGTCTACAGTAAAAAAATAAATAAAAAATCACTTCAAATGCACCAAAGCCATTTGTGAAGATTGTACTAGAGGACTACATGCAAAACACACAAAGGTCTGGTGATCTAAACAGCTCAAGTATTCAGTTTTAACCTTCTTAAAGCGACTAAAGATGTGTATTACCAGTGTCTTGGAATTCATACATGAAACACTGATTCAATGACACTTGTTTATGATGGCGATGTAACAGCAGTCTATTAAAAAAAAAAGGCCAAGACATGCTGATCTCAGTACATCAGACAAGTCACCTCCCACAAGGCAAGATCAGATCAGAAACATGTAATTGCCATGACCTCAAAAAAAAGTCACACACTCATATTCTATCGCCACTGTCTAGTTGAGAGAGAATACTATGGGAACTAAGTCTACCTGATTTATCTTAGTGCACCTTGAGAGATCTTTTTTGCATATTATAGACATTATAGAAGAATCCATTTTCTTAAAATGCTTTTGTATATATGCTTAGAGCTTTGTTTCTGGCAAATGTTTTCTTTCAGTTTGCATGAAATAGAAACAGTGTACAATGCGAGCTTAAATGACAAATACTGTTGACTAATATATGATAAATAAATCTAAATGTCTTTTTATAGTACATTGTTGGTTTATAAGAAAAGTGTGCGTACATTAAAAGACTAAGTTAAGGTAAGAAAAATGCCTTCTGCAAGCAAACCACAGCAAAAAAAGACTCCTTTAGAAATGCTTATTACGACATTTGAAGCTGGTACAACTAGTACATAAGAGGTATACTGAAATGCGGTTCCCTTTATCTGCCCAGGATCTACTACCAACAGCAGTCAAACAGAAAAACAGTAATGCAAAGAAAAACATGTAAATCTACCCGAGAACACATGCATATGGATCCTGCTCTCCAAAAGCTTTAGAATTATTAGAGTAAATATGCAGGAAGAAAAAATAAACAAATACTACTAGTATAAATGATTACATTAACTATTTTCCAATCATTTATAATGATTACATGAACTATTTTCCAATCATTTATACTTCAAATCCTTGCAAAGTCCTATATACATACAAAAATAAAATAAAAGGAATGCTAAAGTCTCCAGTGCAAATTCTAATATCGGTATTTCCAGTGCAAAACATGTTGTACAGTACTTGACCTGCAAAAGCTTAATGGATTATGAAAGCAAATGTCAGTCAAATGCAGTGAAAGCATACAATGAAATTGCATCCCACTGTCTGTAAAATGAATCCCTGTCAGTTGTCTACTTTTATGATTTACATGTAAAAAAAAATAAAAAATTCTAACAATCTTAGAAAATTAAGATAAAGAGTCTTAAAATTTTTACATGACATCTTTTTCATAATATACAATGTAAGGCATTAAAAGGTATTCATCCCTAGATTTTTCTCTTTTTTTGCATTAAAAGGCCATTAAGCACAAGTCCAGCTTTAAACATGAAATTGCAAGTACTCACCCATATAGACCACTATACATACTACAGGACGAAACACCTGGAGTCTTGCCTCTTAAGGAGTCAGATTACAATATTTGGCATTAAAGCAAAGAAGTCATCACTCTGCTTGCATTTGTTCCCTGATGTCTGAAGGCAGCGTCTCAAACAGCGTGTCTTCTACAACAAGTCCACTGCACTTTAAAGTGCGACAATAGCCAAGTTCAGCTGGTAAGAACTCAAAGTGATTACCCTTTAACTCCAAGTGAGTCAGTACACCTAGGAAAGAAATCTTTGGTGAGAGGACAGACAGCATGTTTCTGCCAAGCTTCAGAGTCTTGAGCTTCTTACAGAAGAAGAGCTCATCAGGAATATTTTCGATTTTGTTACAACTAACAGAGAAGTACTGAAGGCTTTGGAGAACGCCTATCTCCGGTGGGATAAAACGGATGTCATTGTTGGAAAGATCAAGGTAGCGCAGTTTGTTGCACAGGAACAAGTGTGAAGGTAGGATCTCGATCTTGTTGTGGCTGAAGTAGAGGCGCTCCAAGCTGGTGAGTTTTTTGATGTGTTCTGGTATAAAAGCGATGCCATTGTGCCAAAGCTTCAGACAGGTCAGCTTACGGAGGTGCTGGAAGCTGACAATCTCTTCAATGGTACGTAGATTGTTCTCTTTCAGATTCAATGTCTGCAGATTAGACAGGCTGAAAATGGCATGTGGTATGCGCTCAAGGTCACAGTGCACCAACTCAAGTTCTGTAAGATTCACCATCTTTTTCAGGTTGTTTAGCATGACCAGTTTGGTGCCATCATTGCAAATACAGAGGCGTTGTAGATGGCTGGCCACATCCACAATGGATTGAGGGATCTTGGTGAAGTTGCTCTTGAGTGTCAGTGACTTCAGCGCTTTGAGTTCTCGTAGAGAGTCTAGGGTCACATTCTTTGATGCATCAGAACTCAAAGAGCCAATCAGATGGAGTTCTTCCAAGTTTCGCAACACATACATCCACTGTGGAAGTTCACGACCATCATCAAACTTCACTCGCAACACCTTCAAGTTCTCCTTGAGGAAGGCGGTGGCTGCACTGTGGATCTTGAGCGAGCACTGGTAAAGCGAAAGCTCCTGGAGATCCTCTAGTTGGACAATGGCTGCTGGTATGGTAACATTATTAATAATCTCAAGCTTCAAAGACTGCAGCTCTGTCACCTCAAAGATGGTATCTGGGAGACCAGACAGCATGAAGAGTTGAAGTTCTAGCCTGTTATTGCTGTTGGTCTGCAACTTCTGCCGAAGCTTATCAGCTGTCCACTCGTGGTTGAGGTTGAGCTGTTTCAGCTTGTTTTCACTCACCTCTGAGAGAAACACTGCAAATCTCTTGGAATATAGGGGATCATACTGGTCGATCATGTGCAACATGAAAGCAAAGTCATTCTTTACATCTGGGATGTCATCAATTCCGGTCTCTTGCCTGACATATTCAAAAGAGTATTCCTTGAGAGAAATATAGAATAGCCAGTAGGATGTATAAAGGCATATAAGTCCGTAAACTCCAACAAAACACAAATAACAGTAGGAGAGCTTAGAGAACAAGTGGGCCATAGTATGATTGCAACAGAAGTACCGGTAGCCCGTCATGTCCTGCATGTTCTCAGTACAGGTAACATTGAACCTAACCTTTGACACCAGAGCACTGTTGTACGCAATTATAAGGATAAACTTGAGCACTTTTACAACAGTTTGACGGACATACATCATATATAATATATCACCCTCCTCCACATGCAGGCGGAATTTTTTGACCTTCTCAAACAAGGCCTTGGCTTGCTCTCCTTCCTTCTTGTCAAGGACACTTGCTGCTGGCTTGTCAACAACAATCTTTTCAGGAATGGATCTTAAAGACTGAGTCTTTTCCAGGTTGCTCTCGCCAATTGGAGTATCAAGGTTTGACCTACTGGCACTGTTCTTCTTCTTGTCCTTCTCCTCAGGATTCTCCCCAGATACTTCTGACAGTGCCCTCGTAGTCCATTGAGAGTCAAAACACTTGCCCAGGATGGATATAAAGTGCTCAATTTTAGAGCTGGAGCCAGGAAACTTGAACCAGAAATTGCTGCACACCATGAAAATTATGGTATGTATGAGAACCAGGTAAGGGAAGTACTTAGCATACCAATGCAGTGCCTTTTCGTAGCACATTTGGTTTATGTAATTATACTGCTGAATATCCAAGTTAGTCTTCAGTCCTTTCAACTCATGGACAGGCACTATTGATTCATGATTTGTAGAAGGAGGTGGGCACATCAGCTCTGTCTGGTTTGGCGAGAATGTCCTTTGAGGAAGGCATATGATTTTGTCTTGCATCACCTAAAAGGACAGAAGAGAGAAAGAGAAGAGACAGAAATTTGCATTAAAGTGTGGTAGGGGTACATATTTCCATGTACATTCTAACTATCTATTCTATCATTCTAACCAATCTACTATCCATTCTAATTATATTAAAGGGTCATATGATGCGATTTCAAATTTTCCTTTCTCTTTGGAGTGTTACAAGCTCTTGGTGCATAAAGAAGATCTGTAAAGTTGCAAAGACTAAAGTCTCAAATCCAAAGAGATATTCTTTGTAAAAGTTACGAGTCAGCCACGCCTACCTAAAACTGCTCGTCACACTCCCCCAACATGTCTACGTCACTGTGTGTGAAGATTTGCATAACGCTGCCCAAATGTTCACGCAAAAGAAAGAAGGCATAACTTTTATTCTCGCTGTAGTATTGTTGCTGCCGCCATGTCGTGAAGGCGCTGTCCAGTCCAGCCCAGGGTCGTCACATGTGGTTGTCGCAAGCCCGCCGGCCGCCGCTCACTCTATGTGTGACGCGGTGCGTTTCGTTGTGAACCCGAAACTACTTTTTATTGCCTTCCCAAAAGGACACTACTGAAATCAATGGTTTAAGTTTATTTACACACTGTTCCAGAACATTTCAACCTCAAATATTCAAATGTGTCAGCGCATTTTACTTGAGTACTGTTTTCCTGATCCTGGGTAAGTAGACTACAATGCCGGCTGTTCTGTCTCACAGACTGTAAGTATGTTTTCATATTTAAAGGATTTGCCACTGATGATTCAAACGCGAGTTTTGAGCAGTGCAGAGTAGCGCTTGTTATTTGTAATTTCTCCGATCACAAATGCAGACATGGTTTTATGTTTACACGACGCGATGCAACGCAACTCGTAAAAATACAGTATAAGTCATTATAATTGTAATTATTTCCCCACTGGATGCAACAAATGCTGTTTATAATGTTTTTTTTTTAATGTTTTTGTCTCGTCGCTCCGGCCGGGACATGGCATCACAGTATGGTAAGGGTCGTAACATTTCCGTCACACGCTTGAGGTATTCGGCCAATCACAGCACACGTCGCTTTTCAGACCGATGAGCTTTGTAAAAATTGACACGTTTCAGAAAGGCGGGGCATAGAGGAGAAACAATAATGTACAGTATGTGGAAAATAATAAACATTTCATTACACCAAATACACAAAATAATGTTGTTTTTAGCAACATCATATGACCCCTTTAATATCCCCAAGTATGCAAGTAATTTTATCTGGATATAAAAGAATTAAAGATAAATGCTAATGAACCTCAAATGCAGAGAGCAAATAAATAAACCTCAAGAGTGTAAAAGACAGCAGACGAGGCCATTTTATGTACTGTCTGAATTACAATTCCACACCACCCATAGATTGCCAGGAACAGTGTAACACTATCTGACAAGGAGCATCTCTTTTGAGATAACTATTTTGGTCCTCTGACATCAGTGTTGTGACTCAGACAGGAAATGAGAAATCATTACACTGGCCATTTGAATTCAAGAGGGGGATGAATTACCTTTGGGTTAGCAGGAAAAGGTGCTCCATGACTACTCAACACACCAGGCAGAAAAAAAAAATTCACTAGAACTGAAAAGCAGTAAACAAAAGCATTCTGTATTTGATTCAAGATGTGTGCACTTCCCCCCTTTTCCTGCAAAACAGTTTTAGTTTGTCTGGTAATTACACCATGTGGTTTCTGTCTGGAAAGGTAATGAGAAACAAGAAAAATCAGCTAAAAAAGAGAGGGAAAAGATTGTGAGAGCTCTACACAGCACTATAGCGTAGCACAAACACAACAGGCTGGCTGCTGAGTAAAGCCTGCTAATGAAGCATCAGCTCTGAACATGGCATCTCTGCAGTAAAATGGATGTGAGGTGCAGCAGCCCCAAGTGCCTAATAAAATGTGCATTATGCACTACATGGCCACTCAAAGTGCCTCCAGTCAAACATGGTCATTTAGCAAAGAGGAGGCTATTTATTCCCCCTTCAGAACCACAGGACTATGCAATGACGTTAGTAAAAGCATTAATTAGGTCAATTAATACTGCCTTCACTGAGATCATCACGAACTTCCAACCGCAATTTACAAATTGCAATACATCATGCAACTGTGCCATTCTTTGATGCACACCTCCAGGGACAGTGGGGGATATTCCCACCCTAACAATGGGTTCCTGTTAATGTTTGTTGAGACTAAAAATAATTATGATCATCTACGAATTGAAACTCAAGGGCACGCGTGCTGCTTGAAGCTCCACCCACTAGTTTAGGAGGCCGAGTAGCTTTACTACAGGAGTCATTTTGTGTTTATAGAGGGGCCGCCATGAGGGGAAGGAGTAATCTTTTCGAGTGGGGTGAGTGGAATTTAGCTATTTTCTGTTAGCAAACTCCCACTTCTAAATGCAGTATGCACTGCCCAACAGTGGGCTGTTCATGCACAGAGGAAATCCCTCTATGGTGTGAAGTCATTCATTATTTCATTGCTGTGGATCAAGGAAGACTGTATGTCTTAGTACTTCTTAAGATGTTAGCTTTTCAGCACTAAAAACTCTTGAAAGACAATAGTGCTCTTTCGGTATGTGGATTAAGCAGAAGAATTGTAATATTTACCTGCAGAGTGCATCCAAACACACCTATCATGAGCATGACCACAGAGAGGTAGTCTGTGAACACATCCCACCATGGCTTCAGAACCCGGAACGCTGGCTGCTGTTCCGTGAACTGCCGGAATTCTGTCACTGGAATCATACTCCTGTAAAGGCACAATGAAGAATTATGAATTGGAAGAAATACATTAAATGCTGACAAAAAAAACAGCTCATATGCTAGCCTAGAGTTGTCACAATACCAAAATTTCAGTAGTTTTTGATAAATTCTTCAATTAATAACACATTTATTTTAAAGGCCAAGTAATAAAATGAAGACAAAAGAAACATTACACAATCATCACAATTTTGATTTCATTCTTGCATTCAAAATTAGTTATCCCAAAACTTTGCAGTTTGCAATGAAATTGGCTACAATGCATAACATTTCAAAAAACTAAAAAATCTGATGGTCTTCACAGGCCGAGCACACAACTAGCCTGCTGTGTGCATGAGAGCATTTGAAAGCCATGATATTTTATGGTACTTTTGACAACACTGCGCTAGACTAAATATAAATTGATGGGCATTTAAAATAAATAAGCTATGGTATGACAGTCTACCAGCATTATAGTATGCAGCATGTTGAAACATTTTTTGTTTTCTAATTATTGTTTAATACTATCCTCTTGTTCTGTACAAAATAAGTTAGTCCTTATAGCTGAACTGGAAGAGCATGATGGAAAGGACATGGGTTCAATTCCCAGAGAATGCATGGCCTGATGAATTTTATATCCCACATTTTCTGGACTAAAAAAAAAAAAACACTGGCAAATCCATAAACACAAATGTATTTAATGTTCTACTTTTTTTTTTAATAGCCAAATCATTATAACCTCAATAAGGAACATTTGTTTACACAGGAACAACACATTTGTATTTGAATATTTAAATGTGCATTTGACTGTGTGAAAATCACACCTCCACCTTATTATTATTATTATTATTAAATGGCTGCCTGGAATAGTGGTTGATTCTTGATTCAACTACTACATTCAGCAATAAAATATTTCTGAATAATGACCATTGTCCAGGGCAATGCTGTATAACTGGCTGGGGCTGCTCATTCATTAGGTATATATTATTTCCCTTCACAGTCTAAAGTAAACTAATGAAATAAATGTAAATTCAAATTCATGCATCTACCGGTATTTATTTGGCAAATATCCAGGTAATATGCAAAATAAAATAGTGCAAAACAAAAATCTTACTTTAAACTTTAGTGTGGGAACTGGGATATCAATACCTTGGTGTTTTATTGCAATAAATAAATGTCTTGAGGTACAATAACAAACGACCTATGAATCCTGAAAGACACTGAATTTAGGTCAACTTAAGTATTAAAAGCAACACTGTCATGAAGACCAGCATAATATGCCCTTACATTCTAATGATTCCTAATGTAGGCAGTCTGCCAGGCTTCCTCTAAACTCTATTGTGCTGCACTTTTTGCATCATATCATACACAAAGCATATTCCACTGGTCTTATTAATTATTGAGATTACTGCTGCATATGCTCACTTTGCAGCAGTCAGCATCAAACAAAAAGTTTATTATATATATATATATATATAGGGATGCACCGATATGAAAATTTTGGCCGATACCGATAACCGATTATTCTTTATTTTTGAAAGCCGATAACCGATATGTTGGCTGATAAATCTATGTCCAAATTGTTATATATTTTTTGAGAGCCTGATTACAAAAAAGGTCTCATCATTAAAAGCCACATCCCAAATACTTTAACATAAGCAGCCTAGTTTGAACGGTTACGTTTTAAAAATATTTTTACTCTCTCATTACCAAATTTAGTCATAAAAAAGACTTACAAATAAATAAAATAATGCTTAAATAATGCAAACGAGTCACTGGACATCCTTAACGTGTAAAGAATCAAAATGAATGCTCCATAGATCAATAAAACGGAATAGCCACTGCACGGACAATAATTAAATTATTTTAATTACTAAACCATATTTTTGATTAAAATAATAAGAGAAAAATAAAAGTGGTTGTTTTTATTAATAATGTATCAATGATTTTGTAAAAGTAACAAATTAATATCACTGTTTTAAATAGCAGCCGTTGAGTTGTGCGTGCTGAAGCTGAAGAGCTGAAGGAACATGGTAAACTGAAGCGTTTTGCTGGCAGCTTATTTAACTCAAGGAAATGCATTCTGAGATTAATATTAATACAACATAACCATAATATTACAACTTATATATGTACAAAATAACGCAGTTATTGCGTGCTATAGTCAGAACGTGTGATCCTGTTGTGGATGCGCTCTTACCATATCAACGCGCTGAAACACAGCAACTAAACAAAGAATTCACAACGTTTTATTATAATGTTCTCATTAGAATGTTATATACACGACATTCCCAATAATAGTTGTTAATGTTGTGCACTGCTGTTTGAGCTGTGTGCGCTGAGCTAAAGACGATCACCGTTAAACTGAAGCGCTCTTTTAACTTAACAAAACGCATTCTATATGAGATAAATCATATATACATCAAATAAACACAATATTACAAAGTACAATTGCACAAAAGGCTGCAAACGAATAACGCGCATCTGAAGTGTCTCTGAAGGAAATATGCTTATTTATTGTTTTAAGAACCGGCCAAATTTTCTTATCAGCCGATACGCTAACAAAAAAACTGACATTTATTATCGGCCGTACCGATATGGTGGTTGATATATCGTGCATCCCTCATAAGAATTTAGATAGAAATATATATATATATATTATATATATATATCCAGTATCCACAGACAGTTTTGTAATTTTAGATATTTCTCAAAAAAGAGACAACATCAAAGCTTGCATATTTAGGTGCAGTCTGCCTGTATTCAATGCAGAGAATGAGTAGCCACAACCATTATAAAAAAGAAACCCAGGGGTAAAAGAACTTCACTCTATATTATGCAACATGCTTCAACAGGCAGTTGTCTTCAGACAGTGCAAAATATTTGGACATTTGTGAACAGCTGCAGCAGTTCAAGTATCTGGAGCTCCTGATTCCCGGCTGATTTTGTTAAAAGATATATAGTCCCCATGCGGGTTTGAAAATGCACACAAGTCCCTTTACACCTCCAGGAGCATAACAAAATTATAAAAACGAATAATTGTTAAAAGATACATTTTCATGACATTTATTTTAAATACTGCACTATATTCAGACGTTACGAGACGGAAACTAATAAAATGTTGGCAGACTGAATGGGGGAAAAAATCCAAAGTGCACTGAATTCAATGATGAACTGTCTTTAACTGAAAAATGAGTGTGTTTACGATTGTCATTTTGCATTATTGACACACTATTTTCCTAATTAATGCTGTTCAGTTGCTTTGACACAATCTGTATTGTTAAAAGCGCTATATAAATAAAGGTGACTTGACTTGATAGACAAGAAATAAGCAGTGCCGAAATGGATGGGGGGTAGGCTATATGTATGTTGCTGCCAGAACCGCTTTTTAATCTAATAGCTTTAGTATCCTAGAACTCAGCTAAGTAGAGATTTGTACCATCTCTTGGAGCAGCTCTTCCTGCCAGGAAATGGGGTGATTCTCAAATATAGTCGTGGAAAAAAAACGTTGCACGTCTGGATCACATCCAGTCAGCAGGATAGAGATCACTTCTAGAAGGCTCGGCAAAAACATCAGATCGCTGTTTTGTAATGTTACGTGAAGACGATTTCCTCTTCTGCTAATAACGGACATCCAAATAAACAACATTCCCTCTCACAAGACAAAACAAAAACAATGCACGTTCACGCTTGCGATTTTTATTCCATTTTAAATTCGCACATTTGTTTCTCTCGTAGGCTACATTAAGTTACGTATATTAAATAGAGGCCTGTCTGTCTAATCACTTTGGATATAACTTACAGTAAATAATGTTAAATAAATATAAGCTAAACAAAAAAAGAATCATAAAAACATTTAATCACTTTTACTGAAGCAAAATCTTAACTGATATTCTATTAGCAATATCGACACTTTCCCCGCTGTCCTCAATTTGCTTTCGTCTCAAGCATTTGTTTTAGTTAATTCATCAAATTCGCTCCACTAACACGTATTTAAAGCAATAACTGTACCACGTTTTCTTCCTGAGGGGGTTTGAAAAGTTAAACGCTGCCCGAGCGCGTTTCAACGACTATCCCACAATTACGCCATGAAGATGAAATTATTCAACATAAACATCTGCAGTGTTAACGTTTGGTTGCAAACGCCGATATCTCGAAGGAAACGGTGCCGGTTTTGACTCACCTTTAAATGGACTGAAGGCGCATTCTCCGTCTACAGCTGAAGATTCTAGCGGGCACTGTGGCATGTCCTTGTGGCTGCGGCTCTCAGTCTCAGTATGTCCTCCAACTGCTATAGGCTGAGCTGCCGATGGGCGGGTCTTCAGTTCACGACAATAGCGTTCCCAGAACCGCCTTTCTCATTTTCCGTTTAGATTGTGCGCGTTACTCTGTCGTGAAACACATCTGTCCATGACCCATAAGCACCTCATTGTTACAGCAGCTCTCAGGGGAATGTCCTCCACATCCCCAGCATTTTAACTAAGTAAAATAAAGCCATTTCCTGTGCGTCACGCTAAAGTTAATTATGGTTTTTACAGACTTTGTTTAAACTAAAAAAGATGGGAGGATGAGCTGGAGAGATACTGTATCAAGCAAAGCAGTGGTTTATTGTAAAACACTGTAGGCCTAATGCACACAGGGTTTCTGACCATATTATTATTGAATGACCCAACTTCACAGAGAGAACTACTGAACGACAATTCAAGAAATGTAATAAAAGTTTGAAAACTTCTTCAAAGTTTTAAAAGTAAAAAAAAAAATAAAAGTGTATTTTTAGTACTTTAGTATTTATTTTAAAAAGATATCAGAAATGGGAACTAACACCAAAGAGCCACGAAAGTGTAGGCTACACAAGCTATTCATTACTGCCATCCTCCTCCACACCAGCCATAGCAGACGTTAACTTGAGTATGTCATCCCACTGTCTCCATAGCCTCTGTACTAGATCATATGTTTACAGCGTGTCTGATTGGCTGCACCATCTGCCTCAGGCTTGCTTGCACGCTCCCTCTTTGTTCTCCGGAAACCCTCTTTGACATTGGGCGGCAGAGACTTTAGAAGGTCTTCCTCAACTAAAAGCCTATTCACTGTAAGGCTGTGGCACTTTATCAGCTCTGCTGAAAGACTCCACAGCTGGTTGCCTTGGAAATAAGTTAGAGCACTTACTGTTCTGTGGTGGAACTCTGTGCTTTTGTGGAAACGTTTGTGATCAACGACATTTCTTGCCATGAAATAATCCATTTAAAGCACAGAATTCTAAATAGAAACATATGTACAGTATACATGACTGAAATTAGTTTTAAACAAATGTGTGTATATGATAAAATGGTCATTGTGTTGTTGATTAGCTGCATAGCTAATCACCCTTGTAAATGCACAGACAACATTTCAAAGTGTCATGTCAAGGACAAAATTCATGACCCACCAAATTTGTTTCAAAGTGATTTATTTCTTGCAGGTGGGAACATCCTAATATAGTCTACTTAAGATCTAGGAGAAGAATTATAGTGTTGCTCTACTCCTAAAAAACTCCAGAACATTGCAGTGGTGAGTTTCTTCTTCTTATTATTATTATATCAAGTTTTGCAAAATTGCATGGTCTCTCTGCCTTTATCTTATACTATTCTATACATTTGGGTAACTAATTAAGGGACATATTAAAGGTTTATTTAAAAAAAAATAATTTATTTACTCACCAACAACAATCCCTTGAACAATGGGGTGAACAATCCCTTCACATCAACTTTCAATGCATTCAAGGTACACATATGATCAGTATGTGTGTTTTTCCTGGTAATTAAACTCAAGACTGTGGCATTATTATTCTGTCTCTCTCTGTTATTTCTGATACCTGCTATCAGGTGTCACTGTTTAACGACTCCTAAAACTGGCCTTATTGATTAACTTGCATATTTAAACATCACTAAAAATGTGAGAACATCTTACATAAGCTTTGGTAACATAGCTCAGACAATGAACCCTATGCAATGTTATCATGTTTTCTGTTCAAAAACTGTGTGAACAGGGATGTATTTGGTGTAGTTGCCACTGATAAGATGTTTCCATAGCCAAATGTTGAGCTCTCAAAATTCTGCGGAGTAAGGATTCATTTTAGTGTCCAATTCTGTATAAATAAAAAATCTTGGCCAAGGCCATTTGGTCTGCATGTGCTGGTAGCCTAGCAATAGTTAATTGATTTTGCCTTGTTATGTAAGTTTCTGTGGTAAGCTGGGATCTGGAATCTTTCGTTTTAAGTCTTTAGTTCCCATGTTGAACATGGATGTCTATTTGACCTTTAGAATTTCATATCGATCCCAAACAGAAACACTGAAAATCTCTTTGCCTCTTTAGGAACAATGGATTGTACTTGTCCAGTAGACGAAATATTTAAGCAAAGTAATTCTTATAATACGTAAATTGCTCACCTTTACCAATGCTTATGGCAGCAACATCAGTCAGTTTAGTTGATGTCCGTACCATACATTGTTGGTACACACACAGTATGATCTTGTAGATTGTCATATGAAGTGTTCTGCTAAACATGACAACTGCATACATATAAACATAGAGGTAATGACAGAAGATGTATTACCAGGGCTGAAGAACACGGTAAACAGACTGACAAAGGTCTTCAGCTCCCCTGCTCTAGCAGCTTGCTGCATTAACCTGACATGGCATTTATCAGTTATATATATACTGTATATATATATATTATATATATATATACTATCGCTATTACAGTATTTAAGTTCTTTCAAACTTCAAAGGTTGAACAGCTTTGTAAAGACTTCAGATTTTATATTACAAAGCATTTTGGCATTTTAAATTTTAAACGTATTATGCTAATACGTAGATAGAGTTTATCCATTTTCCTCAAAAGATAGTCAACATGTTAAAATGTGTTGTTGTGCTAATAAAGTTTTGTGCACAATGGACAACTACAGTTCACAATTATATTTTGCTGTTGTAGCACAAGTCTTTAAACTTATTTTAATTCAATTCAAGTTTATTTGTAAATCGCGATTTTCACAATACAAATTGTTGCAAAGAAACTTTACAGCAAATTAAGATTCTACAATATTTAGTGGTAGCTTATCAGTGGACTGTCAGTTAATGTACATATGGCAAAAAATTTACAGAAAAATCAATTAAAGACGTAATCAAACAGACGTGAACTATTTAACAGCAATATATTGATTGCAATTCAAAAATTCTATCAAATGGTTAGTTCTGTTGTTGTAGGGTTGGCATCATCTGACGTCCTCTGAGGGGTTGCCATCATCTCTTCTCAGGTGTTCTGGATCCAGACTGAAGCTTGTGTAAATCCTACCGTGGCAAAAAACAGAGAAACAAATAGAGAAATAATTAGCATAGCTGCTGTTCCAACCAAGTAAATTTTATTTGTTTAACCCAAGCTAAAGAATAAAAATGCACATTTGATCAGATTTAACTGCAGTACAAGATTATGAGATGCATTATTTGAATGCCTGGCCAAAGAGACGTGTCTTTAATCTAGATTTAAACAGAGAGAGAGTGTCTGAACCCCGAAAGTTATCAGGAAGGATATTCCAGAGTTTGGGAGCCAAATGCAAAAAAGCTCTACCTCTTTTAGTGGACTTTGCTATCCTAGGTACTAACAAAAGTCCAGAATTTTGCGACCTTAGGGAGCATGATGGATTGTAGTGTGATAGAAGACTAGTTAGGTACGCAGGAGCTAAACCATTAAGGGCCTTGTAGGCAAGTAACAATATTTTGTAACTGATACAGAACTTAAAGGTGCAATAGGTGATTGTCTAAAAAGAAAATTTGCGTGTATTTGGTGTAATGAAATGTGTTTATGTTGTTTAAAGTAAAAAAAAAACATTGTTTTTCACATACTGTACATTATGTTTCTCCTCTATGCCCTGCCTTTCAAAAATGCATCGATTTTTACAAAGCTCATCAATCTGAAAAGCGAGGTGTGCTCTGATTGGCCAGCTATCAGTGCATTGTGATTGGCCAGATACCTCAAGCGTGTGACTGAAATGTTACGCCCCTTGCCATACCATTTATGCCATGTCCCGGCAAGAGCGACGAGACAAAAACATTAAAACCCATTATTAACACTAGGCATTTGTTGCATCCAGTGGGTACATAATTATTGATTATAATGACTTATGCTGTCTTTTTACGCGTTGCGTTGCATCGTGACGCGTTCAAAAACAAATCTGTTGCATTTGTGATCGGGAAAAAAAAATGACCAAACAAGCGCTACTCTACACCTGCTCAAAACTCACGTGGAATCATAGTGGCAAAATCCTTTAAATGAAAACATGACTTACAGTTCTGTGAGTCAGACAGCCGGCATGTGTCTACTTCCAAGGATCAGAAACGGTCCTCCATAAATGTACTGCACCACAAATGAATAGTTGGGTTGAACTGTGCTGGAAACAGTGTTGTAAATTACAACTTAACCACTGATTTCTAGTAGTGGCCTCCTTTAGGAAGACCAAACAAAGTAGTTTCGAATAGTCAAATCTTCCCACATCGTGACGTAGAAATGTGGGGGCGTGTTAGAACGAGACGTTTTTGGTAGGCGTGGCTGACTCTTAACTTTTAACTTTTATCTCTTTGGATTTGAGACTTTAGTCGCATCATATGACCCCTTTAACAGGTAGCCAGTGCAGAGACTGTAAAATTGGGGTAATATGATCATATTTTCTTGACCTGGTAAGGACCCTAGCTGCTGCATTTTGGACTACCTGTAGCTTGTTTATTGAAGATGCAGGACAAACACCTAGCAGTGCATTACAATAGTCCAGTAGAGGTCATGAATGCATGAACTAGCTTTTCTGCATCAGAAATAGGTAATATGTTTTGTAGCTTGGCAATGTTTCTAAGATGGAAGGATGCCGTTTTTGTAACATGGGAAATAAGATTTTCAAAAAACAAGTTGCTATCTAACATAACACCCAGATTTTTAACTGTAGAAGAAGTAACAGTACATCCGTCTAGTTGCAAATTGTAATCCAAGAGATTCTGTGTACTGTTTTTTGGTCTAATAAATAATATCTCTGTCTTACCTGAATTTAATAGGAGAAAATTATTGGTCATCCTTTTACATTTTTAATACACTCTGTTAGCTTAGATAATTAAGTTTCATCTGGTCTTGTTGAGATTTGTAGTTGAGTATCATCAGCATAACAATTGAAGCTAATCCTGTATTTTCTAATAATATTGCCAAGGGGCAACGTGTATATCGAAAATAGGACCTAGGACAGTTCCTTGTGGCACTCCATATTTTACTGTGATAATTGAGATGACTCCCCATTTAAACGAACAAAGTGGTAGCGATCGGACAGGTAGGATCTAAACCATCTTAAAGCCTGCCCTTGAATACCTGTATAGTTTTGTAATCGATCTATGAGTATGTCGTGTCGAACACAGCACTAAGAACAAGTAAAACTAGCAATGAGACACAGACACAGGTCTGACGCAAGAAGCAAGTCATTTTAACAAGTGCAGTTTCTGTGCTCTGGTGGGGCCTTAAACCTGACTGAAATTCTTCATAGAGTTAATTTTTTTGCAGGAAGGAGCACAATTGAGCAGACATATCTTTTTCTAAAATTTTAGACATAAATTGAAGATTTGAAATGGGTCTGTAATTTTTCAGTTCACTAGGATCTAGTTGTGGTTCTTAATAAGAGGCTTAAAGCTGAATGAGCTTGAATGTTTGGGAAGGGACCTAAGAAACGACGAGTTAATATATTGGAGCGGTTCTTCCTGTACAGTAAACAACTCTTTCAGTAATTAGTGGGTACAGAATCTAACTTGATCTGTTAGATCTAACAGGATCTAACATTTTATATTTATAAAAACATACTTATACTTTAAGTATACTTTACATAAGTATACTTTATACTTAAAATCCCCCACAATTGGTGCACATGTTGAAAAGAGGTTCAAATAAACAAACAATTAAAGTTCCTAACAACTTGAAGACACAGATATGAAAAAAAAATCATAATCTTAATTATGTTTCAGGGACAAGCCTTTGTGAAGATCAAATGGTTTATGACAAACCTTTTACAAACTGTTTCCAACGAAACAAATATTAGTAAAAAAAAATTATATTGTGTAGTAATTGTGTAGCTTGTGTTATTCCTTCTATTATTGTGTTATATATCTATTATTTTTCATGGGTTTATTTAAAAAACAATACCATAAAAAAAACCTCACGGCTCTCTATTGTTTGCTGTAAGTGATCTCGATTCAATTTTTCACTGAAACTACTCAGTGCCGTCTGGAATCCAATTAAATATTAAATGCCTATTAAAGAGAAAAATGAAATATAGTCAATATGAATTCCATTTAATCTAGAATAATTTGCCCCAAAAGGCACACACTACTGATATCATCTATTATTTAATGTCAGGGTTTTATGGACCCCTGGGGGTCTGTGAAGGTATTGCATAGGGAGATGTTCATGAAATTTTTCTCTATTTAGATTTCTGATTAATGGACTGATATGAATTATGTAATAAGGTTAGTTTTTAGTTTATTTAGCTTTCTAAGTGTGGGTCACTGGGACTGTATCTGAAAACCCTGATTTAATGTATAGTGAAGCCATACATTAAAGTATGAGCAATTAACTAAGGTACATTTGTTGATTTAACTGAAAAATAATTTTAAGATAAATATAAATGTATGAATTCAAATAAGAACAACATTGTTTAAAATGATGGCTGCATGATTAGCAGTCAAATTAGAAATCCAGACTTCAAATGAGCTGGACTGCTAGAAATAGCTTTTGAGATTCTATGCATAGACCGTTTATGAATAGAATCTCCAGCACATGCTATCCCTAGCAGTTGCTGGGAACTTTATTTCAAAATCAGGAATTTCACTTTTTTAAATTCTTCTTTTACTAGTTAGCAGGATTAACCTCTAGTTCAGTGAACCTGTAAATAAATACAAAAATGACATGAAACTACATTCCAAGTCTAAAAATATAGCCATTGTCTAGAGATGATCAATACAAAACCTTTTGTTCTGAGAATCGTACTAACTTGTGTTAAAAGTATTAGGCTAATATGTATTTGTGATTACAGCGCCATCTGCTGTGTTAAAATACATGTCGACAAATGATGTAAAAATGTAGAAAGCTTATGGATCAGAGATGCCTAAAATATTGCCCACCACGGGCCAAAGTCAGCCCATGATGGCCTTTGATTTGGCTCGACATTGCAACATCACAAGTGGACGGAAAAAAATGGAAAGCAATGCAAATTGAAGCATACTAGGTTATTTATATTTTTGTTTCAACTTTTTTTTTTTTGCATTGAAATTAAAAGAAAATGTGATTAAATATTGGAATATAGGTTTTTGCATTGATATTTAATATACGTTTCTGCACTGAACTTTAATCAAATATAAGTTAAAAATCGAAAAAGGAAAAAGTAGGCCTATTGTTTAATAGGTGCAGATTGGAGGCCTATATGAATGATTAATTTAACACACAATGCCTACAAATGTAAAACTCCTGCCCTGAGGCATATTTTTCCTGTAGGATCTTTTTCTTTTAACCGAGGTGCAACCAAATTATCAAGCGAGACAATAACAAACGTGACAATAACAAACATGGGGAAGCTGTGGCCTAATGGTTAGAGAGTCGGACTCGTAACCCAAAGGTTGTGGATTCAAGTCTCGTACCGGCAGGGATTGTAGGTGGGGGGAGTGAATGTACAGTGCTCTCTTCCACCTTCAATACCAAAAGTGAGGTGCCCTTGAGCAAGGCACCGAACCCCCAACTGCTCCCCGGGCACCGCAGCATAAATGGCTGCCCACTGCTCCAGGTGTGTGTTCACTGCTGTGTGTGTGCACTTAGGATGGGTTAAATGCAGAGCACTAATTCCAAGTATGGGTCACCATACTTGGCCACATGTCACATCACTTTTTCACTTTAAATTCTCGCAGTCAAATATGAAGGATCTTTTTCAAATTCATTTGATAAAAATGTACTACAGCTGCTGTCTGTGTTTTTTTTTTTTTTTTTTCCCAGATTACATTTTGACGACTCTCCCCTGGCCCATGTGCAATGAATGAATAATTTTTGTCTGAACGATTCATTCACGATCAGCCTTGATGTGCAGTTTTCCAAGTAGAAGTAGGTTACTTTTATGAAGATAAATGTTATAAATTAAACGTACTGTAAATATGTACGACCTAATTACATTTAATTACATTTTTGTAGAGTTGATCTTAAATAACACTTTAAAACAAGAAAAAAAAATTCTTGGTGACGTTTTGGTGAACTGAGTCATGGCTGCCACAATCGGACACACTGGGTTACAAAAACATAAACCTTAATCAAAAACGTAATACGCATCAATACATGAGGGTTATAATATTCCACAGGCTCTCCACTCTACGCTGGGATTCCATCGAGAGTTCCGGAAGAGCAAGGCCATCACTTCCAGAACACAGAACTGTCTTGTATCGACTCTTTGCACTCAAAGTGCAAACTGATTGGTCCGTTTTAGAGGCGTGGGGTGTTTGCGTCAGGCAGAGTCTGCTCCCTTCAAACACAAAATACCTTTACTGTACTGCAACCAATGAACTGAAAGGAGTCTTATATCTGTGACCACAATGTTAGAATTACAGAACTTAGGATGCAATGAATTTTCAATCTGCGACATATTAAACACAAAACAGGGATCTGGTCAAATAATAAAGACAATTTTAAAATTAATCAAGAATAGTGGATTTAAGAATAGAATATAGTTATCATAATGTATACCTAGACTGAAATCACTTCACACTCCAGCACAGGAGGTTGCGGTATGCACCTAAAAGCTGGTATGCGACCCGCCAATAAATCCACAGAAGAAGAAGCAGACCGCAATGTTTTGAAGTGAGCAATACGAACTTATTTATTTATTTTTTGGCAGATATGAATCATATTCTTCTGCTCGGTATTTTCAGATCTGCTCCACGCGTATCACAAACCAATAACGTTAGATTTAGAACTTTCACATCCTGCCAAGTGAGTGCAAGTTTTACTGAATTATTCATTTCTCTTTGACATTCCTTTATTTTGTTCTTTCACTTTTTTTAGTACAAGATGGCATCCATAAAGCATAAGAACACGAAAAGGATAGAAGGTCTGGACAAGAATGTATGGTAAGAGAATAGAGATGATTTGCTTTTAACACTTTCTCACAGACATGTTAAATATTCTTAATAGTGTCTCTTGTGTTGTTTAGGGTGGCCTTCACGTCAGTGGCAGCAGACCCTTCCATTGTTAATCTTGGACAGGGTTACCCAGACATTCCTCCTCCTTCCTATGTGAAAGAGGGTCTCGCTCAGGCTGCAGTGGTTTACAGGCTAAATCAGTACATGTCCTATGGGGAAAATGGCAGGGGGGGAAACCTGTTTTAATACCTTTGCGATTGGTAGGTTAGCATGATGAATATTGTTTGGTGTAGTGTTTTCTGCATTTCCATGAAACATAACACTTGTTTGACCTGTTCTGCAGAAGTCCTCATCCGCAGCAACCAGTATAAGTAGTGCCGACTGGGTCCTGGACCAAGAAGAACTTGCTAGTAAATTCAACTCCAAGACCAAAGCTATCATAATCAACACACCTAACAACCCTATTGGAAAAGTAAGGTTGCATATAACACATTTAGTTCCAAATTGGCATTTTAATATCCTAAAGCTCTCTTCTACTACCAGATATTCAGTAGGAGTGAGTTGCAAGCTATTGCAGATCTCTGCATCAAACATGACACCCTGTGCTTAAGTGATGAGGTGTATGAATGGCTCATATATAAAGGCCAAGAGCATGTAAAGATAGCTATGTGATATTTCTCCAGTGGTGCATCTTATCTTTTCATGTCAGTGGATTACAAGTTGTATTAAGATATGCTGATTCTGCTGTATTCCTTCTTAACAGCAACCCTCCCTGGAATGTGGGACAGAAACATCACTATCGGCAGTGCAGGGAAAACATTCAATGTGACTGGATGGAAGGTATTTGACCATTGTCGTCAGTCTTCATCATTCATATTTATGCCCAGCATTACTTTAAAATTCTAATTCATCCAAAAATGAAACTTCTGTTATTATTTACTCACCTTCCTGTCAGTTCAGACTCATCTGCTGTTATTTTTCTCTGCAGAATAAAGATTTTAAGATTTTAAAGACTCCCTGGTTTCCAACAAGGAACAAAAAAAGCTATAAAAGCAACATAAAAATGCCGATAAGAGCTATGAAATCTTTTTCAAACTTCAGATTAAGAAATTATACATCATGGCAAGTTTGGTGCCAAAGCACCAGAGTGCAACAGTCAAGTTCCAGAAGGAAAACAATGCATTGAATTGCTCCATAGAAGAATTTTATTTATTTGTTTATTTTATTTTTACTTTTTACAATAACTAACAAACCTTTAAAGACAGACCTACTTTTGAGCTATGAGGTTGTTAATACTGCGCAAAAAAAAAATCTGCTCAAATCAGAGTATCGAAACTAAAGAATTATTAGTGGCCACTTGTCTACCAACTCTAATGAAGCACTCTTAAACATAGGGCTGTCGCGGTAATTGAGTGGCTCAATAGCGCGGTATGCGGTATTATCGCCATACATATAAATATATATATACAGTGGTGTGAAAAAGTGTTGGCCCCCTTCCTGATTTTTTTGCATGTTTGTCACACTTTAAGGTTTCAGATCATCAAACAAATTTCACTATTAGTCAAAGATAACACAAGATGCAGTTTTTAAATGAAGGTTTTTATTATTAAGGGAAAACTAAATCCAAAACTACATGGCCCTGTGTGAAAAAGTGTTTGTCCCCTAAACCTAATAACTGGTTGGGCCACCCTAAGCAGCAACAACTGCAATCAAGCGTTTGCAGTAACTTGCAATGAGTCTGTTACAGCGCTGTGGAGGAATTTTGGTCCACTCATCTACACTCTTAAAAATAAAAGTTTTTCACGATGGCATAGAAGAACCTTTTTGTCTAAATGGTTCCATAAAGAACCTTTAACATCTGAAGAACCTTTCTGGTTCACAAAAGGTTCTTTGTGGCGAAAAAAAGTTCTTCAGATTACAAAAATGTAAGAAAGAGATGGTTCTTTAAAAGAACCTTTGACTGAATGGTTCTTTGTGGAACCAAAAATGGTTCTTCTATGGCATCAGTTAAAGAACCTTTTGAAGCACCTTTATTTTTAAGAGTGTATGCAGAATTGTTGTAATTCAGCCACATTGGAGGGTTTTCGAACATGAATTGCCTTTTTAAGGTCATGCCACAGCATCTCTATAGGATTCAGGTCAGGACTTTGACTAGGCCACTCCAAAGTCTTCATTTTGTTTTTCTTCAGCCATTCAGTGGTGGACTTGCTGGTGTGTTTTGGATCTTTGTCCTGCTGCAGAACCCAAGTTCGGTTCAGCTTGAGGTCATGAACAGATGGCCTGACATTCTCCTTCAGGATTTTTTGGTAAACAGCAGAATTCATGGTTCCATTTATCACAGCAAGTCTTCCAAGTCCTGAAGCAGCAAAACAGCCCCAGACCATCACACTACCACCACCATATTTTACTGTTGGTATGATGTTCTTTTTCTGAAATGCAGTGTTACTTTTACGCCAGACGTAATGGGTCACACACCTTCCAAAAAGTTCAACTATTGTCTCATCAGTCCACAGAATATTTTCTGGGCAAAAACTGAGACGAGCCTTTTCTCTTTTGCTCAGCCAGCGGTTTTCGTCGTGGAACTCTGCCATGCAGACCATTTTTGCCCAGTCTCTTTCTTATGGTGGAGTCATGAACACTGACCTTAACTGAGGCAAGTGAGGCCTGCAGTTCTTTGGATGTTGTTGTGGGGTCTTTTGTGACCTCTTGGATGAGTCGTCGCTGTGCTCTTGGGGTAATTTTGGTCGGCCGGCCACTCCTGAGAAGGCTCTCCACTGTTCCATGTTTTTGCCATTTGTGAATAATGGCTCTCACTGTGGTTCGCTGGAGTCCCAAAGCTTTAGAAATGGCTTTATAACCTTTTCCAGACTGATAAATCTCAATTACTTTCATTCTCATTTGTTTCTGAATTTCTCTGGATCTCGGCATGATGTCTAGCTTTTGAGGATCTTTTGGTCTACTTCACTTTGTCAGGCAGGTCCTATTTAAGAGATTTCTTGATTGCGAACAGGTGTGGCAGTAATCAGGCCTGGGTGTAAGAAGAATAAGATAAGAAATCAGGAAGGGGGCCAACACTTTTTTACACCACTGTATATATATTTTTGCATGTTTGTCACACTTTAGTGTTCAGCATCATCAAACTAATTTAAAGTGTAAGGTCCGCGGCCACCTGGTCCAAGGAAGGTATCCAGTGGCGGATGAAGGTCTCTTGCCTCGTGTATGTTCGGTCTTTCAGGCGTCGAGGTTATTCAATTTGGGTTAATCAAATCTGAAATCCATTTTAGTATCTGATTCTAATAGGTTGAAAGGGAAAATGGTTGTTTGTCGGTCTCTGATTATTCTTACATTCGATTATTCTAATTAACTCTTTACTTTGTATTTTTTCTCGTTCATTAGGAATCTATGTCGCTTAGGATGCCTCACGGCGGCCGCTATGCGTGGGCTCCACGATCACAAACTCGCCAGTTTGATACTTATTCAGAGGTTTTGTGGCTAATACTATTTACTTTAAATAGTAGGTTTGTTTAGCCCCCTACAATTACCCATGTAATGCTCAAACAATAATCAGCGGTTCTTCTAGAACACCTTTGTCTAGACCCCGACAGCTGACAGCTTCGTACAACTTAATACTCAAAATATTAATCAGCGGTTCTTCTAGACCACCTTTGTCTAGACCCCGACAGTTGACAGCTTCGTACAACTTAATTAATACTGAAATCATACACATGGTTAACGTAACTGAGTACAACTTAAATTAAGGTCAAGCGGTTAGTCAGAAAACCCATAATCTCACTTGATGTGCCCATGCTCCATCTAACCTGAGATTTAGTATGTACTTAACCCTGGTCACAGATTTGCGGAAACATACGCCTTCACTTAATCTACTTGAGAAAATAACTTCAGAGTAAGTCAGAATAAATCAAATGTAACAATTTATTATCAGTCAGGTAAATATGTATTATGCCAATTATCTCCACAGCCAATTCAACGATATCAAATCAATACAAGACATCAAACTCTCAAAGACGAATCTAAGAGTAAAATGCATATCTGAGATTACATATATTAGATGTATTAGAAAAATACATAGTACAGAGTATGTGGAGATACTCTGTGCTACGGGCATTCTGGCTACAGAATCGCGCTGACCCTTTTGCTGCATTCCTTTAAATACAAAACCAAGAAAAACATCCTCCAAATGGAGGCTTGTACAAACAATTGGAATTTGCATTAAGCCAGGTCCCAGACCTGGGTGGTAACAAAAGGTAATTTGCATGGGATTGTTCTCTACGGTGATCAAAGTTTCTCTTAACTCTTAGGATCTGTATTATCTTATAAGATTAAGACCATTGTACCACTCACCCTGAAACGATTCAAATGAAACCAAACATGACTGTAAATCTTATTCGCATTCATTTAGAACATTATATTCTTGACCAGTTGGAGTGCGTCAAGGGAGGGAGAAGATTGAAAAGGCAAGATGCAATGGAGAGAGGTTGCCAGCACCCCCTCTGTGGGGTGTCCTGAAGATGCCAGTGCATTGTTTGCCTCTCAGGAGATCAAAGTATTCTAGTTTCTTTTATCCTTACAAAATATTAGTCAAAGATAACACAAGTGAACACAACATGCAGTTTTTAAATGAAGGTTTTTATTATTAAGAGAAAACAAAATCCAAAACTACATGTCCCAAGTGTTTGCCCCCCTGTTAAAACGGCGGTTTATTACACCTGAGTTCAATATCTCTAGCCACACCCAGGCCTGATTAATGCCACACCTGTTCACAATCAAGAAATATCTTAAATAGGACCCGCCTGACAAAGTGAAGTCCTATTTTAAGGAAAGGGGCCTTAAATCAGGAAGGGGGGCCAACACTTTTTCACACCACTGTGTGTGTGTGTATATATATTTATTATTTTTTTTTTGTGTGTGTGTATGTGTTACGATATAACTAACGAGTTCCTATTCAGAAGACAATGAAACTGAAACCAAATAGCGTTGAAACAGGAAGTGAAGTAAACAGAAGAGAATGACAAAATAACGGTCCACATAACAGAACATAAACCTGACAATAAGATTGTTAGGCTATCGTTAGCCTATATGTATAACAGTTAGCCTAGTTGTAAATCTGATCTTCTAATCTGACTGGACAAGAGACTTTCTATTGATATTTCCACCTGCGCGCGTTCTAGACGGGCTGTCAGTCAGTGCAGTTACAGTGTTGCGCCACAAGGTGGTGGAAAGGGACTGTCATTCAACTATTCATTAATTCAAAGAGACGTAATGAAACACACTGTTGAAATCATTTTAACTTTGAGTGCCACTTTAGAAGGCTCAGCTGACCAGCTATGCGTCGATGCTAAGACAGAGATTTCGCTTTCCTTGGACATGACAACCTATTTTCACAAATATATATGACTCGGCCTGGAGGACAGACGCAAGTAATCGCATGCGCTCAATCGATCTCTCTCTCATTCACTGTCTGTTTAGGCTTGTTAAGTGCAAATCTACGGAGCCTCTGTACAAATCAGCATGGTACATATGTTATCATTACTAACTTGTTTAATATTCAGTCCACATGCATGAAGTTTAAAACGAGAAGGGCATAACCTTACGAAAAAAGAAAACAATCGCGGTTGCTGCGGTTCTTGCATTCCTCTGCGGTTTGCTCGTCAGTAGCGCGGTATTGAGATATTGCGGTTATCGCGACAGCCCTACTTAAACACGTAATAGAGTCAGTCTCTCTATGGTCTTAAACTACTTAAATATTTGTATTTATCCATTGTTTTTATTTCGTAATACTTCATTTGATTGTAGTTCTTCACCTTATTAAAGCCATTAAGTACACAGTCCATGGTTTCCGCTGGTCCTTAAAAAGTCTTACAATTAGTTGTATAAAATTTAAGGCCATAAAAAGTCTTAAATTGTACAAGAAAGTCTACATTTTATTTCAAGAAGTCTTAAATTTGGGTACGGAAAGAATTGTCATATGGCTTAATGTGACGAATAAACTTCAAAAGTCTGTGATTTCATTTAAACAGGAGCGCTGCCTGTTTCAAAGTCAGGAGTTCTGCTGCTTTGTGTACTGCCGTTACCGGGGAAACCGCTATATTTCTGCCATTCCACAGAATGAATTAGCATTTTCAATAAGCCCGTCTGCTGTTTTTGTTCAGAACAATGTGAAAAATCAACCCATGTTACTACGCTGCAAACATGCAGAGTTGTAAATGTGAACTGGTGGATCAAAAAGAATATAATGCATAATAAAAACAAACAATTAAGACAGTGAAATATATTTGTTATTTCAATAATATAATGATTGATAATTGTTTAAATTATTATAATATTTGATACTTTTGACTCATTTATTTTCTTAAAAATGGTTTAAAGGCTGAAATGTGAAGTTTATCATTTTATAAACCGTGTGAAATCCTGTATCTGAACTAGGGCTGTGCGATTAATCGAAATCGAATCGAAATATCGATTTGAGACGTTCCGATTTCCTAATCGCAAAGCCTGCGATGTGGACGCGATATTACTCTGTTCCAGAGCATATGCATGACTGCCAGCCTTGAGTTGCAGTCTTACTTGCCCTGGCGCACCTCCGTTCTCCCCAATCAGCAATGCTCTAGCCAACTGCGTAAACACCCACCTTTAAAAAATTTTTTTTTTTAAAAACCGGAACGCGGGACGGGAGAGAGACAGAGTGGGATTATGGCGTCTACTGGGTCAGATCGATAGTTAGGCAAATTAAAACTAAAGAAAACCATATGCAACTAAAGCTTCGAAATGACAGACAATGAACAAAAGAGTTAAAAAAAGAGCTGTGTCACAGCGCATATCAAGAGCTCCCTTATCGTTTCTGTTTTAGTGATGGGAAGTTCGGATCATTTTACCGACTCGGACCTTTGAGTCTCGTTCAGCAAAATGAACGAATCTTTTTTTCGAGTCATTTCGTTCATTTAGCAAAATATAATTAAAATGTTACGTGTTACTTCCCTAACACGTCTACTAACGCAAACGTTGATCACACTACAAACAATACAAAACTGCAATAAGAAATAGAAAAGATTAATTCATTGTTTACCTGGGTCTTCAGTCTATGATTAGCTCACCTCACCTCTTATCCGACAAGTCTTCGGGTTTTCCGAGTCGTTCGTTCATCACGTGACAGACCCATAAGCTTAACCAATGCAGTCTAAGCCGGAAAGAGAATTGATTAGTTCAACTCAAGTTTTCGGGTTTTTCGAGTCACTCGTTCATCACGTGACAGCCCCATAAACTTACCCTATGCAGACTGAGCCGGAAAAAGAATTGATTAGTTATTTATTTTATTGAAGATTATTAAACAATTAAACAGGGGGGAACAGTCATAGCAATTAAAATACACACACCCAGAATACAAACAATAAAATATAAAGAATAATACAAATGAAAATATAAACAGAACAAAACAAATAAATAAAAAGTTTTAAACATCTTTTTTTAATAATAGTAAGTAAGTAAATAAATAAATAAAATAAAAAAATGGAAAATTAAAAAAAATGGAAAATTACACATAAAATGTCAACTTCAAAGAATACACAGGAGGTAACCCTTACATCAAAGTCAATATTTTTTCCATCAGTACAGTAATTTTAGTAGCTTTCTTATGAAGTGATGAGCAGAGAGATTAAGAAAATAATTTCAAATGAATACAAAAAATCCTAAAATTGGGCATACAATCAGTAACTTTACATTTGTGAAGATGAAATAGGCCACAAAGAGTTAACCGTTTTAAGATATCATCCAGCTCCTTTGATCATGATTCCCAAATTAAAAATAGTGCATTAATTACCTCAAAACTAAAAAGTTTGTTGTAAGCTGAGAAAACAAGCCAAGATATTTCTTTCCAAAAATCCTTTGCATACTCGCATTCAAAAAATAAGTGTGATATTGTTTCCAAATTAGAATGACAGAATGTGCATTGTGAAGAGATGTCCAACTTAAATTGAGAGTAAAGAATTACAGGAATAGTACATATGAAGAATCTTATAGTAAAGTTCTTTCATCTTGTTAGGTAACAGAAACTTGTTAATACCGGCCCATATTTTAATAGTAGAAAGAAAAGGGTCATTTATTTTCCACTTATAAAATGCTTTAGGATGACAACTAAACTTCTTAATAAGGATTTTTCTAATCCAGAAATTGTTACATTTAACATTAGAAAGCTCCAGACCTCCAATACAAATTTTTGGCATTTCACATTTTGAAGATCTGTAACAATTTGCCCTAACCAAATGTAACAGTTTAGGTGAAATAGAATTAATAACCCATTCATACACTAGGTGAGGTATCCACTTTTTTGTGGATTTCTGAAAATTCGGAATAGGAATAGAAGTTACCATCCTTTTTTAACAAATCTAAAACAAAAATTACACCTTGAACCAGTTTTTAATAAAAGACAGATTTTTTGCCTGCAGACATTCTGATTAATTTAGTTAATCTCTCGTGTCTTTCGAATCGTTCGTTCTTTTGTCATGTGACGTGACAGCATTGGATAGAGAAATTAGTTAATTTACAAGCTTCCTTACAAATGGGTGCATAGTTTTATTATTATTATCATCATATTATTATTATTATTTACTCTTACAGTTAGGTGATGTGTTTCTGGTCTCAAATTGTAGCTTTTTACTTCTTACAGTTTCTAAATGTGTGAATTTCTGTCATGATGGTTATTTTCCATAACACTGAATGTTGTAACAAAGGTAATAAAGAGTTGGTTATTATTATTAAGTCCCTTTCCGGCTCAGACTGCATAGGTTAAGCTTAAGGGTCTGTCACGTGATGAAGGAACGACTCGAGAAACCCGAAGACTTGATGGATGAACTAATCAATTCTTTTTCCGGCTCAGTCTGCATTGGTTAAGTGTATGGGGCTGTCACATGATGAAGGAACGACTCAAACCCGAAGACTCGAGGGATGAACTAATCAATTATTTTTCCGGCTCAGACTGCATTGGTTAAGTGTATGGGGCTGTCACGTGATGAACGAATGACTCGGAAAAACCCGAAGATTCAAAACAGGTGAAGTATTTGACTAATTCCAGTACAGAACCTATAGGATGTTGCGCATGCGCGACTGAACGAATCACTCCCCGAGACGACTCGTTCTTCCAGAGTCACATTAAAGATTTGTTCAAAATGAACGAATCGTTCAAGAACGACCCAACACTAATCTGTTCAGTATTGGAGAATAAAAGATACATTCTTGGATGTTTTTGTTAGTACGTGAACGTTATCTTACACATTTGATCTCCCCAACAGATTAATTTGAAATAAGTGTATAATGCATGTTGGCTATTCCCAGAGGTGGACAGTAACTAAGTAAATTTACTTAAGTATTGTACTTAAGTACACTTTTTGAGTATCGGTACTTTACTTGAGTATTATTTTTTCTGGGAACTTATGACTTTAACTTCACTACATTTGAAAGACAAATATTGTACTTTTCACTCCACTACATTTCTATCAAGGTCCTCGAAGTAGAAAGTCGTTATTATATAGCAGCTTTGAAAGTCAGTGGGTGATTTTTTCTTCTCTAAAATGTGACTTTTTTTTTTCAGACAGTTTATCAGTAATCACTCTTGTAGGGCTACATGAAATGATTTCCCAGCATTTTTTGAACACTGACCAGCTGCAAATGTGATATTTATTTATAACAATTCAATAATAAGAAGTTAATATTGTGGTATATATTAGACACAATATTGTCTGATTTTGCTAAATTGTGTACATGAAAATATTACCTATAAAGCCACAGAAGAACTGTTGTGCATCTCCTAATAAAACACAAAAGGTGTTGGACTTGAAGCAGCACTGCACAGACCATTCTGTGTGTGACATCAAAGTACCGCAAGAGCGATTAGACAGCATTTTTAATATTTTTGTTTTGATGTCAAATAAGTCCCATTTGTTGGGGGCTGTTTTGTTACAGTTGTGTTGCTGGGTTTTAAAGCAAGTTTGATTTTGTTTCTTCCTTATCACTGTATTTACAGGATTTCACTGTCCACTCTGTTCAAATGTGATTGAATATGGGATTACAATTCTGCCACAATTCTGCGCGAAAGATCATATTTTGAGCACGCAAAAGTGTGTTTTGCACGTACGCGAACTGAGTTTTGTGGAGTTTTGCCACAATTTTCAGAATTGTGGCAGAATTGTAATCCCATAATTGAATGGCTACACACTGTCAGAGCGGTGTGAGATCACTACCATCCTGCTTTTGTGGGGGTGGGTAGGGGTGTTAAATATTTATTAAGTTATATATACAGTGGGTACGGATAGTATTCAGACCCCCTTACATTTTTTTACTCTTTGTTATATTGCAGCAATTTGCTAAAAACATTTAAGGTAATTTTTTTTCCCATTAATGTACACACAGCACCCCTATTGACAGACAAAAACACAGAATGTTGACATTTTTGCAGATTATTAAAAAAGAAAAACTGAAATATCACATGGTCCTAAGTATTCAGACCCTTTGCTCAGTATTTAGTAGAAGCACCCTTTTGATCTAATACAGCCATGAGTCTTTTTGGGAAAGATGCAACAAGTTTTTCACACTTTTCACACTTTGGGGATCCTCTGCCATTCCTCCTTGCAGATCCTCTTCAGGTCTGTCAGGTTGGATGGTAAACGTTGGTGGACAAGCCATTTTTAGGTCTCTCCAGAGATGTCAATTGGGTTTAAGTCAGGGCTTGGCTGGGCCATTCAAGAACAGTCACAAAGTTGTTGTGAAGCCACTCCTTCATAATTTTTTAGCTGTGTGCTTAGGGTCATTGTCTGTTTGGAAGGTAAACCTTCGGCCCAGTCAGAGGTCCTGAGCACTCTAGAGAAGGTTATCATCCAGGATATCCCTGTGCTTGGCCATTCATCTTTCCCTCGATTGCAACCAGACGTCCTGTCCCTGCAGCTGAAAAACACCCCCACAGCATGATGCTGCCAACCACCATGCTTCACTGTTGGGACTGTCTTGGACAGGTGATGAGCAGTGCCTGGTTTTCTCCACACATTACCGCTTAGAATTAAGGCCAGAAAGTTCTATCTTGGCCTCATCAGACCAGAGAATCTTATTTCTCACTATCTTGGAGTCCTTCAGGTGGTTTTTTAGCAAACTCCATGCGGGCTTTTATGTGTCTTGCACTGAGGAGAGGCTTCCGTCGGGCCCCTCTGCCATAAAGCCCCAACTGGTGGAGGGCTGCAGTGATGGTTGACTTTCTACAACTTTCTCCCATCTCCGACTGCATCTCTGGAGCTCAGCCACAGTGATCTTTGGGTTCTTCTTAACCTCTCTCACCAAGGCTCTTCTCCCCAATAGCTCAGTTGGCCGGACGACAAGCTCTAGGAAGGGTTCTGGTCGTCCCAACATCTTCCATTTAAGGATTATGGAGGCCACTGCTCTTAGGAACCTTAAGTGCAGCAGAAATTTTTTTAACCTTGGCCAGGTCTGTGCCTTGCCACAATTCTGTCTCAAAGCTTTTCAGGCAGTTCCTTTGACCTCATAAATCTCATTTGCTCTGACATGCACTGTGAAATGTAAGGTCTTATATAGACAGGTGTGAGGCTTTCCTAATCAAGTCCAATCAGTAGAATCAAACACAGCTGGACTCAAATGAAGGTGTAGAACCATCTCAAGGTGATCAGAAGAAATGGACAGCACCTGAGTAAATATATGAGTGTCACAGCAAAGGGTCTGAATACGTAGTACCATGTGATATTTCAGTTTTTCTTTAAAAAATCTTTATTCAAAGACTACAAGTGTCAGTGTATTCAGTAGGTGTAATGTATTGTAAGTTGTTTCAGAAGTATTGCAAGTATTATGTACGACAATAAAACTTTTTACTTTTGGTACTTAAGTACTTTTAATAGCAAGTACTTCTGTACTTTTACTTAAGTAAAAATCTGTCTTTACAACTTTACTTGTAATAGAGTAATATTTGACCAGCAGTATCTGCACTTTCACTCAAGTAATGGAGTTGAGTACTTTCAACTGTTCTTAAAATCCCAAATACTTAATGAATAAATCAGCCTATGTAACATATGTAATACTTTAATAATTTACTTAATAAATACAGTTCTTTATTTATAAAAAAAAATAAACAAATATTTTCTGTGAAATTAAGTTAATTCTGTAAAAGTAGTATACCATTATAATCTTGCCTGCTGAAGAAAAAAAATAGAACCCCTCCCAAAACACAAAAAAAAATGTAATGGATTTCAGGGTTATAATGGGAATTTGTTTGGTTTTAATGTAAACTATACTGGTGTCTATTTGATGGATTCTATTGATGGGATGTAATATGGCAGATTGCAACCAATAGAACAACAGTAATTCCTATATTGGAATAATGCCCAAAACAAAAATGAATTTTGTAATGGTTTAATGGAAACTATAAGAATTTCAGTGATAGTTTCTATTGTTTTTTTTCCCAGCAGGGTAATGATACCCATACTGTGCAGCACAATATTGGCAATATTGAGCTGAAGCTTGACTTCGCAAATTTAAAAATCGCAAATCAAATCGCAATATCGGTCAAAAAAATCACAATTTGATATTTTCCCCCAAATCGCACAGCCCTAATCTGAACTGTAAATCATGCTTTTTACAGTAATTGTACAGTTTAATATGGTACTGTAGACATTGCCCTACCCCGCTCATATGCTATTAATTTCATTTGTGCAGGTCTGAAAAAGTCTTAAATTTGAGCTTAAAAATCCTGCAAAAACCCTGTAGTACTCTGTACTTTGTCTTTGCAGATTTTTAAGTTTCAATTTTTATAATTTTGGGCATTTTAAAAAAAAATCAAAGATTGTAATACTGTATTATAACTATTGAAGACTTTTGAAAAAGTGGGCACTGTTAGACTGTTGTTTTTTGGTCAAGCAAAAGGTAAGATTTACTATTATTACCAGCCTAAATATTTCTCTGTTGCTATTGTATGGCAACTCATAAAACAGTGCACAAATTAAATTAACCTTTTTTTTTTTTTTGGTCCTTTTTGAGGCTGGACATTGTAAATTGTCAAAGAGATGCATGAAGATTCTTAAAACATTCTCCTTTCGTTTTTCATGAACAAAAAGCAAACCGGTTTGGAATGGTGATAAATAATGCCAGAAAAATACAATAGAAAACTTGGATTATTTTGGAAGGTTTTTTTTTTTTTTTAAGTTATTGGAGTGCGATGCAGTATCCTATAACCCACAGTGGCGTTGGCGTTCGGGGTGTTGCTGCCCTGTGTCCATACGCGTTGGATGAACCCCCACCTCGTACCCAGAGGTGATTTAAGATGCATCCAGTCAATTACACACGAAGAAAGCAATCATTTGTAGAACAGACAAGTGTAGACATAGATAAATAAAGTCCTTTCTAAAAAGAAAGCAAATGGCTGACATCAGTAACTTCAATATACAGATGTTGTCAGGTAAATAAACCAAACTATACTCACAGCTGAGCAGAAACTCAAGAGTTCTCAACCAAGGACTTTCATAGAGCAAGCCGGTAGCATGAGTTCAACCAAATGGTTTCCCTCTACCAAACGAACTGACTTACTCTATGGTGATCGGGCTTATATGTCCGGTTACCTCCAGGCAATACGTGACCCAAATACATCACACTATGAAACCAACAAGAAAATTGGAGCGAAACTACAATAATAAAACCAAGCAACGTTTTGTCCGTTACAATGCCTTACCCAAAAACAAACAAAACCAGGGGTGCCCAAACTCGGTCCTGGAGGGCCGATGTCCTGCAGAGTTTAGCTCCAACCTGCCTCAACACACTTGCCTGGAGGTTTCTAGAATGTCTAGTAAGAGCTTGGCTAGCTGGTTCAGGTGTGTCTAATTAGGGATGGATCTAAACTCTGCAGGACACTGGCCCCCCAGGACCGAGTTTGGGCACCCCTGTACAAAACAAACAAACAAACAATTGTATTATTATTTTATTTTTTGATAGTGCAATATCATTGGTCAACCTCAAGATGGCATCATTCAACCTGAAAATATTCAGCATAGGTGTGAGACATAAAATGTTATCAATTATATTTGATTGAACTATGAATTGAATTTGACCTCTTCTGTTAGCAGCAAATGTCAGTCAAGTGCGAAGAGAATAGATCAATGTTAAGATTGTTTGCTAAGATGCAGGGCCATCCTTAGGGGGGTGCAACCCCGCACTTGAGTGGGCCCCGGTGAACGGAACTGAGGGGGACCCAAAACCCCCCAATCAGTGACACCCGAATTCCCTCCTATATTTTTGTTCACTTCCTTTCTGCAGATAAAAAGGTTCTCTGAAGCACCAGCAAGTGAAGGGCAGAGCCTCTCCTCTCCAACCTATTCCCAGCCTGCCTTTCCTCTTCCTGTCCGTAAATCTGGTCCATGTCCTGACTATCCCCCGGAGAGCATGTACCCTACTATTTCTATGGCAAATTTCCAAGATAACGTCTGGTCACTGACTATCACACAGCAAAATCAGATTTACGCTGCTGTTCATAAGTCCAGTTTTGAAATCTGGTTTAAATCTAATTCAAACCTGGAAACAAAGTTTAAAGGGGTCATGACATGCCCTTTTTATTATTTTTGAAACATTCCTTATAACATACAATTAAATATTTAAGAATTTTCTGTGTTAGTAATCAAATAAGTACATTTTGACATACCATGTGAGCTCTTTCGTGCAAATGGTCAGACGTTCCAGCTTCTATGGAAGCTATGCTATCTGGACACTGAAGCGGGTAACATAGCGCTGCTTCATGCACCATTTTGCACCAAATAATTGGATTCCTTTAAGAACAGCACAGTGGGAGTATTTCATGTTTATGATTCTGGGCGGAGGAGGCTGTTCAAAAATAGCCGAATAATATTTTTTTATAACTCTAGCTGCTAAATTCAAATCAGATGAGTCATCGCTGAAACAGCGGAGTTTTGTTCACTGCGCGCATCCACTGAATAATTTAGATCTGAATTAACTTTGGATCAGAAAAAACGAAGTGCAGATGTGCATACGATGCAAGATATGCATTTCACTGTGTAAACAGCTAATGGGGGGTTTTGACTAACGTTAGTGCCCCCTCAAAAATAGTGCATGAGCCCTTGGTTCAAACACATAACGTTATTACCTTATAGCAGGGTTCCTCAAATCTTGCCCTGGAGGTCCAATGCGCTGCAGAGTTTAGCTCCAACCCTGATCAAACTCACTATACCTGTATTTTTGAATGATCATGAAGACATTGATTACATGCCAGGGGTGTTTGATTAGGGATTAGAGCTAACTCGCCGGAAAGGATCTCGGGGCCAGATTGAGGGATCCCTGATTTAGTGATGGGAAGTTCGGTTCTTTTCCGCGAACCGGTTCTTTCGGACAGTTCGATTCAATAAACCAGTTCACCGGTTCTTTTACGCTCGACGTAATGACGTCATTGGCGATGACGTAATGGCGTCAAGTCTATCGCGGGCTTAACACGTTCAAATATAAAGTCAGTAATCATAACATCAGTCAATTAAAATATCATTATAATCTGATACGTTTCTTACAATTTGGATTTTTTTGTATCTAAAGCATCAACACATATACAGGCCGTGATCTGCAAACTAGGATGCTTTACAGTTATGACGTCAATAAATGAGTCTTCATCAGCGCAGAAACTATGCTCCACTTACTATGTATAATCCATTACGGTTTATTTGTAATTAAGTAAACTTACGTTTCGCCGGATTGCCCTTCATTCAAGTCTTCGGTTTACCCGCGCTCATAACATTAGCACAGAATCAGTTGTCCAAAAGAACCAGTTCGGTTCAGACGTGCGGTGTCAGTTATAGCAATCTGTTCGGTAGCTTCACGCTGAATCGCGCATGCGCAGTATCATCAGCTCATCGGTTCTCAAATCGGACGTGTCCGAAAGAAACGGTTCTCGGTTCAGTGTTTTTTTTTTAAAATTTTTTTTTACTTATAAACCATACAAACATTTAAAACATTAAGCAGTACAATTAGCAAAAATCTAAAGACAAGTAAAACCAAAAACAGAAACGCGAACAGAATACACAAAGATTTGTGCCAAGGGTAACAAAACACAAAAAAAACAAGTAAAGCATACATCTTAAGAAAGGACATAAAGGAGGGAATATAAAGAAGATACTGTTTTTCATAGCTTTCAATTAACAGAACTTTGGATAGTTTCCACATACTTATCCAAGTCCACACGGTTCTCGGTTCAGTGTACTGGTGATCCGAAAACCGATGCAACCGGTTCTTGACTCGAGAACGAGAACCGCTCTAACCGGCACGCTGCAGGCACTTTCAGTATATCATCAGCTGCTTTACTCGTGTCGTGTTCATGTTCTATTTATTACAAACTCAATTTGTTAATGTGTCATTGTTAACTATAATTACAGTACAGGTATTTCATAAATCATCCCTTATTCCTATTAAAAGAGTCTTAATTATTATCCAACTTCCCTGACAAACCCCTTTGGCCTATAACCTAACATAATCTTCAACTGAACAAAGTACACAGATTAGATACATTCATCTTTTTAAAAAAAAGTAAAATAAAATATATTTATATAATCACACTTTCTGAGGTTTAACAAAATACTTGGATAACATGCTTTTCATCCTCTTGAAAAAATTACACGCATGCGCAGTATCATCAACTCATCGGTTCTCAAATCGGACATGTCCAAAAGAAACAGTTCTCGGTTGAGTGTACCGGTGATCCGAAAACCGATGCAAGCGGTTCTTGACTCGAGAACGAGAACCACTCCAGCAGTGGGCGTGTATGTTCGTTATCCGGCTGCTCTGCTCGTGTTCATCTTCAGTTCTCTCTTCACAGCAGTTAGTCACGTATGTTGCGTAGAATCATACTCGGAGATGGAGTTATTCGAAGGGCTCAGGGGAGTGTCGCCATGTAAAACAGTGAATAATTAAGTAATTGTGGATTAGGCGTACTGCAGACGCGAACGTAGTTTCAAATGATTCAGTTCGATTTGGTGAACTGGTTCAACCGGTTCACTAAGAAGAACCGGTTAAATCGAACGATTCGTTCGCGAATCTTGAACACAGCGCAGAGGAGAGAGAGTTATGAAAGTTCACGGAGTGGATGAAGCAAAACTAACGCTTTCCATTGGAAACCCTTATTAGTTATTACTAATGTAACGTTACACACCCAGACAGGACCAGTTAGACCCGCAGAGCGCTAACTTTTCTTCTTCCCCTCAGTAGTCAGGTGAGGTGACTCAGACATTTTTTTTTTTCATTTATCAAACGCCACCCACAGCAGGAAACGGTAAAAAAAGAAGCTTATTGGTAAATTCTCCAGACCGGTTTTCATCTGCCACTGATACGAAAACAGTATTACAGCAAGTTCTCAAACTTGACCGTCAGGTTTGACCAGACAGGTAACGTATCTTCCACCTGTAGTAAGATTTACATCACATTTTCGCTCAGTAGCAAATCCATCAAATCTTATTTCTTAACATACAGCCCGCTAACACGTTTAAATGTGCAGTTATATTCGCGCAAAAGACGTAACTAATTAAATATATATATTGTATGGCAAGCCAACAGGGTCAGAATTATGCCAAAGATGAATCGCGTTGACATCCAAAATGCTGTATTTGGCATCGTTTAAAAAGGTATTAGTGACGTCAAACATGTTAGTACAATTTGTCTAACAAACTTTATTTTTAGTAGTGCTGTCAAACGATTAATCGCATCCAAAATACGTTTTTGTTTACAAGTGTGTGTGTACTGTGCACACATGCATGTATATATTTAAGAAAAATGCTTTATATATACAGTGGATACGGAAAGTATTCAGACCCCCTTAAATTTTTCACTCTTTGTTATATTGCAGCCATTTGCTAAAATCATTTAAGTAAATTTTTTTTCCTCATTAATGTAACACAGCACCCCATATTGACAGAAAACACAGAATTGTTGACATTTTTGCCAGATTTATTAAAAAAGAAAAACTGAAAAAAAAAAACTGGTCCTAAGTATTCAGACCCTTTGCAATGACACTCATATATTTAACTCAGGTGCTGTCCATTTCTTCTGATCATCCTTGAGATGGTTCTACACCTTCATTTGAGTCCAGCTGTGTTTGATTATACGGATTGGACTTGATTAGGAAAGCCACACACATGTCTATATAAGACATTACAGCTCACAGTGCACGTCAGAGCAAATGAGAATCATGAGGTCAAAGGAACTGCCTGAAGAGCTCAGAGACAGAATTGTGGCAAGGCACAGATCTGGCCAAGGTTACAAAAAAATTTCTGCTGCACTTAAGGATCCCAAGAGCACAGTGGCCTCCATTCATTAAATGGAAGACGTTTGGGACGACAAGAACCCTTACTAGAGCTGGCCGTCCGGCCAAACTGAGCTATAGGGGGAGAAGAGCCTTGGTGAGAGAGGTAAAGAAGAACGCAAAGATCACTGTGGCTGAGCTCCCGAGATGCAGTCGGGAGATGGGAGAAAAATGTAGAAAGTCAACCATCACTGCAGCACCTCCACCAGTCAGGGCTTTATGGCAAAGTGGCCCGACAGAAGCCTCTCCTCATTGCAAGACACATGAAAGCCCACATGGAAGGACTCCAAGATGGTGAAAAATAAGATTCTCTGGTCTGATGAGACCAAGATAGAACTTTTTGGCCTTAATTCTAAGCGGTATGTGTGGAGAAAACCAGGCACTGATCATCACCTGTCCAAACAGTCCCAACAGTGAAGCATGGGGGAGGCAGCATCATGCTGTGGGGGTGTTTTTCAGCTGCAGGACAGGACGACTGGTTGCAATCGAGGGAAAAATGAATGTGGCCAAGTACAGGGATATACTGGACGAAAACCTTCTCCAGAGTGCTCAGGACCTCAGACTAGGCGGAAGGTTTACCTTCCAACAAGACAATGACCCTTATCACACAGCTAAAATAACGAAGGAGTGGCTTCACAACAACTCTGTGACTGTTCTTGAATGGCCCAGCCAGAGCCCTGACTTAAACCCAATTGAGCATCTCTGGAGAGACCTAAAAATGGCTGTCCACCAACGTTTACCATCCAACCTGACAGAACTGGAGAGGATCTGCAAGGAGGAATGGCAGAGGATCCCCAAATCCAGGTGTGAAAAACTTGTTGCATCTTTCCCAAAAAGACTCATGGCTGTATTAGATCAAAAGGGTGCTTCTACTAAATACTGAGCAAAGGGTCTGAATACTTAGGACCAAGTGATATTTCAGTTTTTCTTTTTTAATTAATCTGAAAAAATGTCAACAATTCTGTGTTTTCTGTCAATATGGGGTGCGTTGTGTACATTAATGAGGAAAAAAAATAACAAGAGTTTAGCAAAATGGCTGCAATATAACAAAGAGTGAAAAATTTAAGGGGGTCTGAATACTTTCCGTACCCACTGTATATGTACATTTTTTTAAATTATATACATGTATGTGTATTTATATAGTATATACCTCATAAATATACACAGCACACCCATTTATTGGCTGCATCCGAAAGCTGTAAAAAGCTGCCTTCGGAGGATGCATTCCAAGGTAGGAAGGCATCACGGCACGTCTGAATCCAAAGTTAGCTTCACTTCCTGTCTCATCTGATCAAATTTGAAGGCAGCATAGATGTATCCTTCGCTGTCTTTGATATCCCACCATCCCCTGCGTTCCATTTCATGATGGTTGAGCTAAAAACTAAAGATGCGTAAAAATCTGAAAGTTGCGTTTGGCGGTCAGTTTGTGTGTAAATGTATATTTCTGACTAACTTTTTGCACTTTTGCAAAGTTGTAGCGAGAAATCAGTATTATAGTAATTAAATATTTTAGTTATCACCCAAACGGTTCTATTTTGTTGTAGATCATTAACCGTTACGCTGCCTGCGAAGTCATTGCCTGATAGGGCAGCAAGTCAGCTGCTTAGGCTTTCAGACGCAGCCAATATGCAAACATTTTTTTTTATTTTGGATGCAATTATTCATGATTAATCGTTTGACAGCACTAATTTTTAGGGTAGGCGATTTCAGAGAGGCTAGCAATAGCAAGTTAGTGTCTTAATTAATTTGCTTGGAACACACACATTCTTCTTTGAAGCTCTTACCAAGAGGAATAGACAGAAACCAGCTGTCAGTTGGTGTACAGTACGTGTTTGAGGAAGGTTTCGTGTTACACTTGAATGGAATTCCTGGCAGGAGTCCATCATAAGCTTACTCAGAGAGGGATGAGTTCACTGTAGGAACAAATGTGTTCAAAAAACCAGAATGGTGATCACAGACATATGACACCATTTCTATTAAAGGTGGTTTAATGTTGACATACGCAACCACGAAATGGCTAAATTGTGAGAAATCGTTGCAAAATTACAAAGATCTGAAACAGACTACAAATATCCTTTAAAAAGGTCAACTAATAAAACATACAGCCAGCTTTGGCATGACCACATGCCAAAAAATATACTTTTTTTGTTTGTTTGTTTTCATGAATATACATTTTTACATTCCATTTGAGAATTTCAGAATTGCTCTCAACTGTGAGCTGCCCTCCAAAATGATAATCTTACCATTCATATATATGTGTACAACCATTGTCATAACATACAGCAGATCCAAATGGCTAATATTCTAAAAATACAGTATAAAACTATAACTTACATTTCCTTTGATGATTAGAGTACAAGGATACTTTTATAAAGATGAAATTCTCAAAAGATCAATTAAATCGCAGCTTTCTCTCATTTTGCCTTGATGAAATTCAAGTTCATTTATCTGTGCTCTTGGCCAAGATCTTTTTTTAATCCAATAAAATGGGTAGAACAACATTTGGCAGGAATGCTTTGGTAGGTTTTCTGTACCTGATAGTTATTGTTTGGAAGCCCTGTAAAGAATTTAAGGCATTAAAGGGAATACAAGAAAATAATTCAAGAGAACTCCCCTTGAGCTTGCTCGTCTTGTCAGATGCTCCTATTATGGAGTGAAGAATTTGTAATTTTATGTCTTGGTCGGGTTCAGTTCTTCAGTTGTGTGTCGAAAATCCCCAAATCTGAAGATAGTAGGCACGTTTTAGCTTTTAAACGCAGAGAAAATGTGTGGAAAATGGAGAGGGAAGCTGCAGTTGATCCTGTTGAATCCTCACAAGTTTTTAATGGTCACCAATCAATGTCCCAGTGCTCCGACAATAAAAAGATGCCACATTGGGCTACCAAGACTCAACCACTTCATTCTTGTTTCTTAAAACAGGTTATTGCCAATCCCTTAAATGGCACAATAAGAGCATAGACAGAAAGCAGTTTCTTTTCCAATGTGTCCTACAGAAAGGGAGTTGTTCGGTTGGTTCAGTGTTGAGCATGTTTGAACAGGGTTCATGAGGATCTGGGTTAACACCAGTCAGCTATGTAGTCAAAGTCTGCAAACATCTCCTGCTCGCTGACTGTCAGAACCCTCGGCTCACGAGGTGGAGTCAATATCGGTGCCTCTGAGGTGAATTCATCGTCAAAGTTACTAACATCTTCACGGCCTTTGATAGTCGGCAAAAATGGAGGCCGGGTCTTCTTTGCCAGCAGTGCAGCCCAATCCATATTCTGAGGAAGAATAAACAAACGTGTGGTAAGGAGATTTTCAGTGACATTTGAAAATAAAAAAAAGAGGTTAAACAGATGGCCTACTCTGAAAAACGGATGCCTCTTTACTTCCTCTGCATCTCCTTCCCCAGCGCCAAGGCGCCGCTCTGGATTTCTCCTTAACAACTGGATAAGGAAGAGAATGTTTAAAGCTTATAAACATACTTGGCTGGTCAATTAAATGGAGAATATAAAAGTGCCAAAAATGAAGAGTCTTTTCTAATAAAGCTGTGTTGTGATTTTAAGGATTGCCTTAAACAATAAAATGAGCTGTAGTCTAGGAAAATTGGTTTAACCGTAGCAGGACACATCCAAACATACCCTTCTCATTATGGAAATGGCTTCTGTGGAGAGGAACCTTGGATAGCGAACTTCATCATTAACAATACTGTCAAACACCTCCTCTTCATCATCACCAGGGAACGGGGACTGTAGTTAAAATAATATTAAGAATATTTAAGATAATGAAGTACTGGAAAAAAATGTCTATTCAAATTCTAATTATTGTAGTTAATAATTATTTAATGTGCAATTAGTGTAACTAAATTATGCAATTGCTAATTATGCATTTAAAAATACACACAATTCTTTGTGCCCTCTGACCTGTATGTATATTCACAATTTAAGACTGAAGTATCACATTTGTGTTTTTTTTTTAGTTTGCAACCACCACAAGCAACACACCTAACCACATTGAGAACGGCTCACATGCGATGCAGTCTTGCTTTAAAAAAAAAAAAAAGTTGGATGGACTGCAACAAAATGGAACAGAATGCAAGAAACCTAAAAAGACGTTTTGCAAAGTTTGAACTGATTGACACACTGTGTTAAAAACATGGTGCCCATAGAGCGAGACGCTGAAAAACAGTGAGACGTCAAATAGCACAGATGGAATGTCTGAACAAGTTCTGTGCGAACGGTCCATTGGTCTACATCAGGCAGGTTGACAAACTCTGTTGCATGGATTGCTGTGGACTGTAAACCAGTGACAGACTTTGGTTCAATTATTCAGAAATACTAACAGTTCTCAAGTCACTAAAATTCTCAAGTTACATTTTATGACTTTTTAAAGATTTACTCATCTGAAGCAATAATGTAATATATAAATTATTTTAAATCACGCACATTAACGTAAATAATCTTTTTAGGGGTCAAGCAATTAATTTAATTTACAGTGATATGATATATTTAATTAGTTTTTTTTTTTTTTAAACCAACCGACAGTACAAGTTAACAATAACATTAATTAAGGATCAATCAAGTATCCTTCCATCTATCATACCTCTCCAACCAACATCTCAAAGATGAGAACTCCCAGACCCCACCAGTCCACCGCTCTTGTGTACGACGTCTCGGTTAAAACTTCTGGTGCTAAGAACTCAGGAGTGCCACAGAACGTACTAGTGCGATCTCTGAAGCCCATTCCTACATGATTGGAAATGGAATGAGTTACACCCACATTACTGACAACGCATAAATCACACAAAGATAAGTAACATTAGTAATAAAAATACATTATATCTACCTTCTTTGCAGAGACCAAAATCTGCAATCTTGACATATCCCTCAGTATCCAGCAAAAGGTTATCTAGCTTCAAATCCCTGCAGAATAAAGTTCATGACAGTCACATGTGGTTCATAAAACGTTCATGAAGCCTTCTGTTTTTACATCCAGGACTGACACTTACCTGTATACTATTTTATGGTCATGCAGAAATTGCAGCCCCAAGACTACACAAGCAGCATAAAAACTAAAGACATAAAAACAAGTCATTTCAGATGGAAATCCAATTTTTGGCTTTTTAAGTGGGAAACGATCATATCAAAGTGACAGCAGCAGTAGTAAATCCAGTCACTCACACAGAGCGCAGTTCAGAGAACACGTCTGCATGAATGTGCATCATCAGGTCTCCTCCTGCTGCGTACTCCATGACGAAACACACATGCTCCTTGGTCTGGAAACAAGCGAAGAGGTTCACCAGGAACGGATGCCGAACACTGTTCACTGTCTCAAAGATCCTCTTCTCACACATGAGGCTGTGGATAGATATTAATATGAAGCGTAAATGGATAGTTGACAAAACACGTCCATTAACATACATTTCTTTCTTTCTGGTTAAGATTTAGATGAGACATACTTACTTTAGGTGCTATATTTAAGATTTTCTACATCATATTGTCATTCAGTTAGACGAATGCTTCTTTTTTTTTTTTTTTTTTAAAGTAGAATCATTCCATTTTGTCTGTCAATTAACATGGCCACATTAACTGCATGCATAGTAATTATAACAGAATATATGTTTCAAATTGAATGTTGCCAAATGGAATGTTGGAATGTCAATTGGCCAAATGCATATAATGTTAACAGTGACTACTGATAATGTATGCACATTTCTATATAGGTTATATATACAGTAGTCAACATTTGAAGTGGATCTAAGCCTATCATCAAAGTTATCCTAAAACCAAAACAATCCCCGTTCTTGTCTTCGGACAACTTTGATGAACTTTTTTGATCCACTTCAAATGTTGACTACAATATATATATATTATTACAATATATTAATATATTTCATTTTTTAATTGTAGCCTCTTTATTAGAAAGATAAGACATGAGAGAAAATCATTGAGGAGAAAATGGAACACTGGAAATCAGGAAATTACAAGTTACAGCAAGTTAGAAAGCTGTTAGCTGAGGACTTACAGTGTCAATCTAAATAAGTTAATCTAAAATCAATTACTGACAACAAATATACATATACATTTATATTAATAAATAAAATTCTCTTTAAAATTTTACACACTGCCAACTAAAACGTTATTTAAATGGCATTTAAGTAAAATGGACTAAAATGAATGAATGTGACGTGCTAAAATACTCACTACACTTTATAAAAAGACAAAAATTGTAAAAACACTCTGTATGGTGGCTCCAACGTGTCTATAGAGTACAACTCTGACTCTTTGGTCTTAATAATAGGAAATAAAACAGGAGCAGAACAGTCCCCACTGTATACGATATCTGATGCCTCTACAAATGCTTCAAGCATCGATTTAAACACACATACATAGCCTTTACCTGTCCACTTCATCCCTTGCAACAATGTCACCTTTCTTCAAAGCTTTAATGGCAAACATTTCTCCAGTGGTCTTGTACTCCGTAAGTAAAACCTGTTGAATAATTAAAGAGATGAAACTGTCTGCAGGAATCACATCACAAGGTGGCAGCATGTAGAGATAATCCTCAATATTATTACACAAATGGTTAATGTACTGTACATTTATGGCGCAATTGAAAATTTTACACAGCTTGCCTTATTGCATATGTGAAAGCAAGTGTCAGTTTACCTTTCCAAAGTGGCCACGCCCCAGAACAGCGACACATTTGAAGTCTGTCAAACTGAATTGAACTTCCTCTTCTTCCCTAAAGGCATGACCACACACTTTGAGCATTTGAATACCATTAATGTATGCATGTTTATATGTAGCCGTGATGTCAGTTATCCAAAAAATGGGGAACAAACTACCTTATTTCAGTTTTTTGTTGAACTTCGGTCAGTTCTAGGTCAGGCTGCTCATTTTCAACCAGACTGTCATAATCTGGTTTAGCTACTGAGTTGTTCAGGAATTCAAAGGTCGCTAGGGCATCCTGTAGGCGAGAGGCATTTAAGAGTCAGTACTGCAAGAGAACTCGCCTTATTAATAATACTTGCCTCAAAGGGACAGTTCAGACAAAAATGAAGATTCTGTCATCATATTGTTCCAAATCCATAAGAATGATTGTTGCCCATCAAACACAGAAAGACATGTAGGGCAGGATGTTCAAGCTGTTCTTTAATATACAATCTAAGTGAATGGTGACCAGAGGTAGTCAAGGACCAAAATATGACACCATTTAAGTACCATCTACTTGTGCACTAAATTCCAAGTCATATGATTGCAAACATTTGCTTTATAATCTTATTAATGTGATTACTTAAACACACATAGACAGCATTTTTCTAAAAGACAAAATACAGTCTCACACTAGAGTTCCCAGCACTTACATATTATTGCCCTTTTGTTGGTATTGTCCTCATTAGTACGGTAAGTCGCTTTGGATAAAAGTGCCTGCTAAATGACTAAACGTAATATAACATAAATGTAATGTGATTATTTTATTGAATATGCCAGTGGTTCTCAACCTTTCTTTATTTACAGGTACTAGGAGTGTCCATAGATTTAAATAAGTAACTAAAACAATTATAAATAAAATGTCAGCATTCCAGAGGTTAAGGTTCTTCTAAAGACCCTTAAACCAATAGGTTTTTTTACCCAATGAATGTACACGACTCTTTCCTGTCATTAGTGATACTGGATAATGAAAATGATTTTTAAAGATCTTTTCTCACCATTTCTTCCCAATCAAATATTTTAGGGCTTAGCATAACTATTAAAAGTGCATATCTGTGTTTTAGGATTTTTCTGTGACTTCTTCAGGCAAAGAAAGCACACATTACAGATGAGATCTCTAGAAATATCCAAAAGTTGTTTAGTTGCTTTTTTAAAGCTTGTTTTGTCTTATTTTAAATAGTTTGAACTCATCTTGAGGCCCCCTTGGAAGTTTGCCAAGGCCCCTAGTGGTTCTCAGTACCCTGGTTGAGAACCACTGGAATATACACATAATATTCAAATTGAGCAGCTCACATTCACACATTATCTGTTAAAATACAGAACCAACAACATTTGAAATAATTGACATCAAACTTCATATGAAACAACTTGGCATGCCATATTTAAATAAATGTGAAGGTTAATGAGATTTCTCAAATCTCTTACACCTTCATGTGTATTTAAATAATCTGCTGCCAAGATTATCAGTGAATAATGACTTACATGTATTTTCCTCACCCAAAGCTTTCCACCCCATTTTCATCCCATCCCCTTTCATTGTATAGAAAAGAATGGTATCAGCATTTAGCTAAACTTTTCCTTTTGTGTTCCACAGGAAAAAAAAAGTCAGATGGGTCTGGATCAACAAGAGTGAACCATGATATCTTTCAGTTCTGGGTGAACTATTCCTTTAATGCAAACACCCCATTACCTGCACCTCTTTTCCATCTGCGATCTTATCTGGTGATACATTTTCCTCTATCTCGATGGAGTGCCGTTTTGAGGAAGGGGTGACTGGTTTGTCAAAGTCTAATTTGGTCACAGTGGGGTCGCTGAAGGAGAGAAGACAAATCATAAAATATCTGGGGTCTGGAAATGTACAAAATAGCTACATTATGGAATGCAAACACTGGGATATGGAGCAGGAATGTTAAGTCATTTCATTATCTAAATATAGTGCACCAATTATGTTTCCAGACAGATTAGTCATTGTTTATCAAAGACTGTGGAATAATTTGAGGGCTTTCTGCTTTTTTTTTTTAGGAGACGAGTCTTTGTGGTTGAGCTGGAATGAATTGGTACACATATGTACCTGGGTAGGGAGTGGGCGTCTGGGTGGCCGATGGGTACTGTTTCAGAGCTCAATGCTGAGCCCAGATCAGCCTGAGGACTGAATGAGGTATTGACTGACGGAATGGCTCTTCTCACCAATCTGCCCCAGGTGGCGATGTTAATGTTCATCTGAGGGGCACGCAGGAACGTTTTACCTGAGAGGAACAAGGTTTATGTATGAGATGAAGAAAGCAGAAGCAAACTTCTGAACAGCAGATAATATTAGTTCCTAGTGTGCTGTTTATGTAGGCACTCTATTAATGCACTGTAGACACAGTTGTTCCAAAAGGTCTAAGATACCTTATTTTAGCAAAATTATGAGACAAGATAGCATTTATCCTTCATGGACAATGCAATCCCAGAATGCTCTGTGACAAGCTCAATGAGAAAGCAAATCCAGGATGGCTGAATATTTGTGAAAGACTGTTCACACTAGGGCTGTGTATCACCAGCAAAGTCACGATACGATACGTATCACGATTACAAGGCCACGATACGATGGCATATCACGATACATGGACTGCACTGGAATTTAACTCAGCAGGATTAGAAAAAAACAGCTGTTTATTAAACACCTGATTACTTAGAAAAAAACTGCCATTTATAACTATTGGCAGAGCAGGCAGTTGACCTCTGCATTATGAAGGGCCTCCATAACTGTACCACAGTACAATATAGGTAATGGCATATGTTTCATGTTTACATTGTGCACTCCCCACCAGGTACAATATTCTGATTGTTTACATCTTGTTTTTAAGCCCATAAATAATAATGTACTTGTTCTAATACATTTATATTGTAATGTACTCATTCTAATATGTTTAAAAAAATGTACATTGCTGGTAGTTTATCATTGCACAAATTAACACACTCTACAATAATAAAAAAAAAAATTAGAAGAGTTCTAAACAAACGCGCTGTCTTCACTGTATCTAACATGCTAAGGCTGATTTAAGGCTGATTTATACTCAAGCGTACGCAAGTTCGCTTTGAGTGCGTGCGACATCGTTTCGTGTGGCGGTGTGCACAACATTTTTTGTAACTTTCCGCGCAGCTCTGCTTCCGAAGATGCACGAGTTCAAAGCGACTCTAGCCGAACATGCACGTCTGCGCCAGCATTTGTGTGAAACAGAAGCAGTTAATATTAAGTTCAGTCACACACACAGATCACATTGCGGCCGAACTCAGACATTCAGGAACAAACTTTTTAGCGCTGCCCCGCAGTTTATCAACTAAATAGCTTAATCGCTCAAGAGATAAATTATCTTTCTCAAAAAGGAGCTGGTAACATCATTGTTTCTAAAATAATTAAAGCCACAGCTTCACTGTTAATAGAGAAACGCAGCAAAACGGTGGTAATTCATACATACACAGCCTCTCTCTCTCTATCTGTGTCGTAAATGAACAGTTGATGAATCACACTTTTCTGAGAATAGACTTGAAGTGGAGATCGCTAAACTGCAAGCTAACTGCTATTTTCAGAAAGCAAGCGCGTTTATCCACAGTGAAGAGAGAGCGCGTGCACATGGTTGCCAGGTTGACAAAGTTAAATTGCACGCTTAGCAGTTGTTTCCGTATTGCGCAAGTGTAAAGCTCTGTTTAGGGGATTACATTTCTTTATATCAGGCAACCCCGTTGTGTTCCTCTGCGGCCAGATTATTAACCGATGCTCTATTCATTCTTTTTTAGAAACCTTGCACTTTTCTACTCAATTTTAAACGTGGTCCACTGCTGCACACGTGCCACAATATCGATACAGGGCCAGCTATATCGATACTCATATCGTCAAATCTCTGTGACGATACATCGTCGTATCGATATTTTGAACACAGCACTAGTTCACACCAGGATGAATATTCTGTTGGATAGAACAGTGTGATAAACATATTGCTACTTTTCTGTGTGCCACCGACTGTCAGAAACTTAATTTACATGTTCATTCAGCCCGTTTGTAGCTTTTTTTCCCGCATTGCTCTGAACAGACAAATCACATGCAAAAACCAGACCAAATTTACGTGCCAAAACATGTGTTGACGTGACAGGCCTCGAGATAGCCTTATAACATTATTGTGCTGTTAGCTTAGCAAAATGCTAACAGAAAACATTTGACTTGAGTCTCCCACGGAGAGCACAAATTTGAAACCGAGCTTAAGCCTCTCAACCAGCTATTCACCTTCTTTGTTATTAATGGTTCAAAAAAGTTCAAACGAAGGTCAAAGTTCATTCTGACTTCACTGTGTAAACACCGGCCCCACAGCAGTGCAATATTGAACCACAGAACTGTGTCAAGAGTAGGCTGCTTAATCTAATCTGTTTGAGTGAACTTGTTAAGCCTTCTCAGCACTGAAGCATATTTGCCACTTCATAACCTTACCTTGCTGTTTGGAGAAGATTTTCTTTTGCCTTTGTAGTTTAGGTCGCCTCTCAATAACTGGGTTAAAAAACGTAACCTGTATTCAAAGAGGTAGAGATAATCTCAATAAAAATATACTCTACAGGGCCATCAAACTGGTATATTGCATGTCTGTGTGTGATGACAAAATGAAAGTACCTCAGCAAATAGTGTTCCTTGCGGTTCCAGGTAAAGGCACATGCCATGACGCTGGTTGTCCAGGAAGTCCTCCAGCCGTAAAAACTTAACGGCACACAGCGAGCGCCAGTCTCTCCAGTACACAGCTATCTCCAGCTCACGAGACTACAGGTCAACCAAAAAAGCATTTAGCATCTGATATTACGTTGATATTAGATATATATAACTATATATATATATATATATATATATATACTCTATATATATATATATATATAGATAATATTATACAAACACACACACACCACCTGAAGTGTATAAATAAGCATTGTGTGCGCATAATTGACTTTAAATAACTTTAAAAAATGAAAAATTCTGCCTATAGTTTCATTACATTGTTGTATGGAGTGGTTGCCAGGGCTTGCTATATGATTGCTAGAAAGCTATGGGTAGTGGCTTGCAAAAACGGTACTTTCCGATCGCCAAAACATTAATCCATAATGAGGCTAGAAGTGCCAGTAAAAAAAACATAAAAAAATTAAATAAATCAATACTATTAGTTGTAAAAAAAAAATTAATGAATGAATAAATACAAAATAAATAAATAACTTTTCCAATTGACAAAAGACTTTTAAAAATGTGTTCAACTCAATTAAAACGTAAAATGTTAGATAAATGGATCAAAATATAACTCGTTTTAAAATGCCAGTTTATAATTGTATTTAGGAATGCATTGGTCAAGTGCTTTTCTTTCTTAATTTATTGAACAAGTTAAAAAGCCGAACAGTTACCACTTATGAGTACTACTAGTTCACAGCCAATGGTTTGACATTTACAGGTCTTTTACAGGTCTATTCAGAGTCTGTCTGCCATTGCACAACTGCTGATTAGAACTCTCACGTTGCCTTCCATGAGATTAAACGCTTATGCCGTCACATAGCAAAAAGCAAGCCCAAACCCACAGACGTGTGTGTAAATTCATCCAATAATCAACCCTCAAAAATAAATAGAATACAAAGCAAACACAACATCAGCCCATTTCTTAATGTGGAGGAATGGAGATACATTATAAAGGACAAGCTGAAAAAACAGGGAAACAATACTGATTGTGAACTATGAACAATGTCATAAACATAAAAGCAAACTGAGGTTTGCTTGTGTTGAGAGTGACTCAATAACAAACATATAGGGAAAGGGAGAGAAAGAGAGATATTTATGTATGTGAGAGTGAAGAGATTATGAACGATGACTTCTGATCTGCCTTGTCTGAGTTTCCATAAGAACTGGGTCAAATCTGGGATTAACATTTCCAAAGTTAATTGAGAGCGGCAGGAATGGAGAGCATGTGTGTATATGTGTGCTCATCTACTCATGTGTCGAGAGGATTATGGGATAAGATTGTGGTTTGACAAGTGTGTTTTATACAATTTCTCATGCATTACCCTGTCAAGTTCCAGCGTGAACTTCTGGTCCCAAGACTGGTTGCTAACTGGCTTCCAATGGGTCTGTCCCACAACTGTGTTGTCCAGCTTCAGAACGGCACTGATTTCATCTGTCATAACAGTACAAAACAACTCTTAATCTATTACTTTAGAAAAGAAACATGAATTAGGGATTTGTATTTAATACATTGATTTAATGTGATTTATTATTTAAAAAGCTGTGATGAAAATAAAAATACACCCAAAGACATTAGTCATATGATCATATGATATTAGGCATACAATCAAAATAATAATAAAAAAAACAGACTATAAAAAAACAAATAAAAACAAATACATATACTATAAAAATAAAAAATAAATAAAAATTGATTCCTTGATTCCATGTTTTCATGAAATTACAGGGAGATTATCTAAGCAAATTTTGATATATGCTATTAATTGTGATAATTCAGTTATTAATCATGTAATGAATCGGTAGCAATTGAATTCAATGTAAAACCATAATAAATTAAATTAAATGTTTTGAATTGACTGACAGTCCTACTACTACCCAAATCCATCTAAAAGTTTGGGGTTGGCAAGATTTTTTTTAATGTAGCAAAGTCTCTTATGCTCATCAAGACAGCATTTGTTTGATCAAAAATACAGTAAAACAGTAACATTGTGAAATTTACAATACAATTTCAAATAACTGTTTTCTGTTTAAAAATGTAATGTATCATGTGATGCAAAACTGAATTTTCAGCATCATTACTCCAGTCTTCAGTTTCACATGATCCTTCAGAAATCATTCTAATATGCTGTTTTGATGCTCAAGAAAACATTTCTTATTAATATCAATTATATTATAACGGCGGTACGGAAAGTATTCAGACCCCCTTAAATTTTTCACTCTTTGTTATATTGCAGCCATTTGCTAAAATCATTTAAGTTAATTTTTTCCTCATTAATGTGCACACAGCACCCCATACTGACAGAAAAACACAGAATTGTTGAATTTTGAAAGTTTATTAAAAAAGAAAAACTGAAATATCCCATGGTCCTAAGTATTCAGACCTTTGCTGTGACACTCATATATTTAAACTCAGGTGCTGTCCATTTCTTCTGAACATCCTTGAGATGGTTCTACACCTTCATTTGAGTCCAGCTGTGTTTGATTATACTGATTGGACTTGATTAGGAAAGCCACAAACCTGTCTATATAAGACCTTACAGCTCACAGTGCATGTCAGAGCAAATGAGAATCATGAGGTCAAAGGAACTGCCTGAAGAGCTCAGAGACAGAATTGTGGCAAGGCACAGATCTGGCCAAGGTTACAAAAAAAATTTCTGCTGCACTTAGGTTCCTAAGAGCACGTGGCCGCCATAATCCTTAAATGGAAGACGTTTGGGACAACCAGAACCCTTCCTAGAGCTGGCCGTCTGGCCAAACTGAGCTATCGGGGGAGAAGAGCCTTGGTGGAGAGGTAAAGAAGAACCCAAAGATCACTGTAACTGAGCTCCAGAGATGCAGTCGGGAGAAAGTTGTAGAAAGTCAACCATCACTGCAGCCCTCCACCAGTCAGGGCTTTATGGCAGAGTGGCCCGACGGAAGCCTCTCCTCAGTGCAAGACACATGAAAGCCCGCATGGAGTTGTGAGATGGTGAGAAATAAGATTCTCTGGTCTGATGAGACCAAGTAACTTGGCCTTAATTCTAAATGTGTGGAGAAAACCAGGCACTGCTAATCACATGTCCAATACAGTCCCAACAGTGAAGCATGGTGGTGGCAGCATCATGCTGTGGGGGTGTTTTTCAGCTGCAGGGACAGGACGACTGGTTGCAATCGAGGGAAAGATGAATGCGGCCAAGTACAGGGATATCCTGGACGAAAACCTTCTCCAGAGTGCTCAAGACCTCAGACTGGGCAGAAGGTTTTACCTTCCAACAAGACAATGACCCTAATCACACAGCTAAAATAACGAAGGAGTGCTTCACAACAACTCTGTGACTGTTCATTAATGGCCCAGCCAGAGCCCTGACTTAAACCCAATTGAGCATCTCTGGAGAGACTTAAAAATGGCTGTCCACCAACGTTTACATCAAACCTGACAGAACTGGAGAGGATCTGTAAGGAGGAATGGTAGAGGATCCCCAAATCAAGGTGTGAAAACTTGTTGCATCTTTCCCAAAACGACTCATGGCTGTATTAGATCAAAAGAGTACTTCTACTAAATACTGAGCAAAGGGTCTGAATACTTAGGACCATCTGATATTTCAGTTTCTTTTTTACTAAATCTGCAAAAATGTCAACAAATCTGTGTTTTCTGTCAATATGGGGTGCTGTGTGTACATAATGAGGAAAAAAAATTAACTTAAAATATGTAGCAAATGGGTGCAATATCACAAAGAGTGAAAAATTTAAGGGGGTCTGAATACTTTCCGTACCCACTGTATATATTTTTTAGTTGAAAGAAAAGCTGTGCTGCTTAATATTTTTGTGGAAGCTGTGATAATTTATTTAGGATTCTTAGAAAAATATAAAGCTAAAAATAACAGCATTACTTTTAAATAAAGATCTTTTATAACATCAATGTCTTTACAGCCACTTTTGATCAATTTAAGGTGTCCTTGTTGAATAAAAAGTAGTTATTTCTTTAAAACAAAAAACATCATACTGACAAACTTTTGAATGGCAATGTGTTCACTTGCACTCCAAGTCAGAACAAGTGTTATTTTCCATATAAAATAACCCTGTATAGAATAAAAGCATAATCACGGCAGAGACAATGAGTGAAGATGGAAAAAGATGGCAAATTGCAGCATTTCACTTTGTAAACACAGTCTAGTGTTTTTGAATTTAGTTTACATTTTTTTTGGCAACTCTTATTTGTTCTGTTTCACAATGAAACGGTGAAGTACAATGGCCATTCAAGATTCTAAGGAATGATATTAACTTGGATTTTCAACACGCATAAAAAAAAAAAAAAAATTAAAGCCACTCAACTGGACAGATCATCCGACTTGGAGAGCGTTCGGCTGCTGCCAGATTTGTTCTTGTTTCCTCGGCTCATAAATGAGGAGCGTGCCTCACTGGGGCTCCAGCCAGGCAGAGAAACAGATGCTGTCTTAGAGCGACCTGGGATGTTCTCCAGGAGGTCCTGACAGCCCATGAGCCTTACGTCTAATGTGCCTGTAGATTTACAACAAACCCAACTCAGAGTCAAAGTTCTGTATGATCGGAGATGTAAATCACCAAACACATCTATTCTAATTAACACAAGATAATAAGTGTGCAAGCAATTGTAAATGTCTATTTCAAGACACATGCAGTGGTTCTAGAGCTATATATGGAAAGCACTACGAGTCTATAATGGTAACGTAAGCGCTCTCATTCTCCTTCAGAGTGAAGGTCAAAGTTGTGTGTGATAAAGCCAAGGGTGGTGGAAGGGACCACTGGGGCCAAGTGCGTTAACACAGTGTGAAAATCTGAATGTAGTTCTTACATGCCTAAACTCAGACAGCTGTTGCCCCTCTCAAACAGGGCTGAATGCACAGTACCATGTGTTGTGAAAAAGAACTGGAGAGCCTATTCACACTGGGAGTGAATATTGGCAGTGAACAAGACTATAAATTGAATCAATGAATTTCCATGGATCTATCCATGGAGATGAAATTTGTGTGAAACTGGCAGAATTTCCCCCCCATGTATAGGTTGATTTTTATTTTTACTTCTTCCAACGCCATCTACCAATAACATTTAAGCATATGGATTTTGTCCTATATACTCCAGTACAATTGGGGGTGCTATTTTATCACTTAGCACTGAACAATAAAAGAAGACTCTTTCTTATAGTGGAATATTTGCTTTCTCTTTTTTTTCTTTCAAGTTGGTTTACTAACCTTTAAATGAATAGTTAACCCCCTGAAACCCATAACTTTTGTTCAAAACACAAATGAAGATATTAGTAAAACCTGAAAGACTGAAATACTCCCAAAACTTTGATGCTTCAAAAGTTCATAAAGAGATCATAAAACTAATCAAAATGAATCGAGCGGTTTAGTCCAAATTTTCAGAAGACACTCAATTGCTTTATATGATGAACAGATTTAATTTAAGCTTTAATTCACATATAAACATTGATCAATGCACATACATTGAGTACATCAAACATGGTCAATGGGAGTTCAAACATACTTGCTTAACGTGCGACAACAAACACCATTGGTTCTTGTGCAACAAGCGAGCACCTTTGAGCTTCCATTGACCATATCTGATGTGCATTGATCAATATCTTATTTGAATAAAAGCTATGAATCAATTCATAAGGATTACTTTTACAAGCTCTTTATGAACTTTTTGAAGCATCACAGTTTTGGTGGAATGGACTTTCAACGGAGGCACAGAAATCTCTTAATTTGGGTTTTGAAGATGAACCTCTATGATTTATGAATGGCAGACTATCCAAAAAAAATGCATTGCGCCACTCCAGGTGAAGTAAATTTGGTTTTCAGACAAATATTTGGTGAAAAATGGTTTTGTTTTGTGATTCACTTCACTTCTGCACTTTGCTCCCAGTACAAATAGGTTTGAACTGTTACAAGTTGTCATTTCTAAAGCCAATCTAAAATGGGAACAGTAAATACTATGTGACTGTACGGATTTAGTTTTGTTACCGGTCAGAGCAGCAGGTTTGGCCACAGTGCTGTACTTGTTGCTGGTGGACATGATGCTATGGCGGGGACTGAGAGGTGGGGAAGACACCATTGCTAACTCCTCCATAATCAGGTTGCTCTTCGGGTGATTTTTGGGCAGCTCACTGAGTCTCTGCTCCAGAGAGAACTTCAGAAGGTCTAGCTTCTGACTGGACTCATCCAAGCGGGCTTGAGCCTGCAAGAAAGTTAGACAGTGCTTACAACTGCATACAGATATAAATACTCACATTTTGAATGTGACAGTGCTGCCTCAGAGAACAAGGATTCAAATTTCTGTGACAAATGATCTTATACCAGAAACTGTTGTAGATGATGTTTTTATTGTTATTATTATAAAATTATAATTTTAATAGTTTAAAATAATAATTACGGTTCAAAAATATTTTTTAATAATACTTTATTTGTTTGTTTTATTTTACAGTACAATAGTACTATTTCAATATATTTATTTTATAATTTTTTTTAAAGCAGCACAACAAAAATCTGAAATACTATTATAAGTTTTTCCAAACCATTCAATCCTAAAAGGATGGTCCCCATGAAAATGTCTTCAGAGTGAAGTCAGTTTTTCAGCTTTCATAAAATGATTTTTATTTTCTATTCAGATCAGATGTTCATCCCATTAATTCCAGATTGATTAATTCTTTCAAAATAGAGCTATTCAAATCATGTGGAGAAAATACTTGTCTTTTTCTATTCGCAATATCACACAAAAACAACACTTTGCAATATCAGGTTTCTCCGATATCATGCAGCCCTAAAATGAACCTCTACCAGGTGAGCAAACAGGAACATCTTCAAATACATAATGATTCAGAGGCACACAAATTTCTTTCAGTGGCCAGTATTCTGATTAACTGCTATCATGCGAAACTAGCTTGAATGTTTTTCCCTGCATATGGAGTCTATCGTTGTCAAAGAAAGCTGCTTCCTGTCAGGTAGCAGGCATGACATTTTTATGTATTGTATTACAAAACAAATCACTTAAAACACATTTTAAAATGAAAATGAATTCCAACAGACAGGAAACTGACAACAGGAATAAAACAATAGTTTTACAGACCATTTAACCATCCTGAGTCATACCACAATTATGGTGTAAAGTGAGAAAAGCTCTAAACATTTGGCCCCAGAGGCAATTAAAAGTGCATCATTAAATGAATAACTGGATTAAATAGATGCAGACATGAAAGTGTTTATATGAAGCACAGGAAAATGATAAGGAGCGACTATAAAAATCATTACAATTTAGAAATGGAGCCGACCTCTGAATGAGCTTTCTTCTCCGTCACTTTCCCTGTTCCCAGCAGTTTCATCACATTCTTGGCACCTTCTGCCACAGCAGACTCTATCCGGAAGTGATGTCGGAGCTCTTCTATCCTCAGGTCCAGAGGACTGATTATAGGCTTGCTTGAAGTCACTGCAAACATCAGATTTATGTTTTATTACCACACTCCTGTCCATTTAAATTGCAAATCACAGATATAATTACAGAGGAAATCAGCTAGACCACACACAGTCATTGTTCTCATAGTTCATCTCGCTGGTCTGGCTGGCTTTGAGAATCTGCATTCGAATGAACTCTATCTTTGTCTTGCTGTCTTGAAGCATCTGTTGAGCTGCAGCGAGCAGTTTGCGGTCCTACAGATGAAGACACAGGAGGAAAATAAAAACAGAAGAGGAGTTCAGAAATAGAACAGAGGAATAAAATATGCACAAACGGCACTTTATAATGACAAGTATTTCTTATTGCAGATCCACAGTTCATAAAATAAAATATACAAATATAAACAGAAAAGGAGATATACACTTTTGTAGCGTCTGGACCAATCCAACACACTATATATTCTCTTTTTATATGACAAATACTCTGTAACCTCAGTTAACAAGCAATATGAGGACCTATGGACCCTTCCCCACGAAATGCGTAACACCCCAGGAAGCCAAAACAGGCCCCTTTGTTGCATGGCAACCAACGCTGATATCACTGGGTTTATTGGCCAAAAGTATGTAAAGCAGGGAAAATCCCTGCTTGTCCCAAGGAAAAGCAGAGTAGAAATGACTGTGTTCTAGTTAATTCATAGAAAAACCGTTATTTGAATGAACACACATATTCTTCAGGCCATTGGTATATTATTGTCATTGTGTATTTTATCTTTTATATTTTTTTAGACTATTTTAGTATGCTTGTGAGGGAACCCATTCCTGCTCATCCCTTTTCACTATATGTAATCTTACCTTGTTTAGTATCTATGAATTTGCCTTTGTATGATCGAAACAAGCGTGTATTGTATATGTTGGTACATAGGCAATATATATTAGGGCCCTGAGAATCGTTAATAATTTCGATTTGAGTCCATTTGCAAATTACCATGCTTAGAGAACAAAGGGTCGTAAACCCTCCAGCAATTGCCACCTCCCGCTCGGAAATTCCATTTTGCTCATTGGACAAGCCCATCTTGAAAGGCGGAGATCTTCTCCGACCTTAAAGGCCCGGCTACAGGGACCCGCCCCAGTCGGTGGTTCAGTCAGAAGCAAAGATGATGTGAGAGAAAAAAAGCTTAGGATACCAAAGCATCTGTGCCAAGCCTTTCTTCGGCCTAGTCCTTTCCATTCATCAAGTGACAATGACTCAAACTGGTTCTTCTCATCGACCCGAATTCAGCAAAGATCTACGGGAAGCTTTAAGATTTGCATCAGGAATCTCTTTCAGACCGCCGAGACTCGCTAAGTATCAAACTTAGTCTTATTAATTGATACATTAAGTATCAGTTACACCTTTTTACAAAGGTGTGTTTGAACTCAGAATCTGACGTATCCCCAGGTGTAGATCAGCTGAATACGCAAAGTGTCCATAAAATTCATTCTTTATGCCTCTTTCTATGCTGAGTTAAAATTTTAACCCTTCTATACAACTGTATGTGTGCTATGTGTGTGTGTGTGTAGTGTATTTTAGACACGCTTAATGTACGTTTATGTAGTATGTTAGACTAGTTTAAGTGTTTATGTAGTTAATAAAACCTTACTTGTATCACACTTGACGTGTTCATTGTTTACTCATAACCGGAGTCAATAATCATGCGGATTTACGTTACAAACTTATAGAATTGTACAGTAAGAAGGTTATTTCCTTTAACCAGGAAATAACGTTCTTNATATGGTGGTACATAGGCAATATATATGAGGGCCCTGAGAATCGTTAATAATTTCGATTTGAGTCCATTTGCAAATTACCATGCTTAGAGAACAAAGTGGTCGTAAACCCTCCAGCAATTGCCACCTCCCGCTCTGAATTTCCATTTTTCTCATTGGACAAGCCCATCTTGAAAGGCGGAGATCTTCTCCGACCTTAAAGGACCGGCTCCAGGGACCCGCCCCTGTCGGTGGTTCAGTCAGAAGCAAAGATGATGTGAGAAAAACGCTGCAGGATACCAAAGCTCTGTGCCAGGCCTTTTCGGCCTTGACTTTTTCCAGCACAAGTAACACTGACTCAAACTGGTTCTTTTCCTCGACCCGAATTCAGCAAAGATCCCCTTAAAAAAAACACGGAAAAAAAAAGCTTTTTTTTAAGATTGCTTCAGGAATCTCTGTCAGACAGACAAGATGTGCAAGTATTCAAACTTAGTCGTATTAATTGATACATTAAGTATCAGTTAAAACCTTTTTACAAAGGTGTGTTTGAACTCAGAATCTGACGTATCCCTGAAGGCTTTGATCTGTTGAATATACATGCAAAGTGTTCCATAAAATCCATTCTTTATGCCTCTTTCTATGCTGAGTTAAACTTTAACCCTTTCCTATACCAACTGTATGTGTGTGTGTGTGTGTGTAGTGTATGTTAGACCAGTTTAAGTGTTTAAGTAGTATGTTAGACTAGTTTAAGTGTTTAAGTGTTTATGTAGTTAATAAACCTTACTTGTATCACACTTGAACGTGTTTCATGTTTACTCATACCGGAGTCACTATCATGGCTGATTTAGTTACACCGTAGAGAATGTGTACACAGAAATATTTTCCTTAATCAGGAAATTAACGTTCTTAGAATTGACTAGACGGTTGACCCTGAGTGGTCAGCTTAATATCTACAGTGGATCTAAAATATTTATAATTAATCATAATTAGTTATGGTTACTTATTCATATTTCCCATGAGCTGATTCTTTGCTACACTGTTTCAAATAAATGTTGTTCTTTTGAATGTTCTATTCATCAAAAAATCCTGAAAAAAACACAAACTTTCTTCTTAATATTTTTGTGGAAAGAGTGATACAACTGCACAACACTGGTAATAGTAAGAAATGATTCTTGAGTACCAATATTAAAATGATTTCTGAAGGATCCTGTGACACTGAAGACTGAAGTAATGGGTGTTTAGCTCTGCCATCCCAGGAGTAAATTATTCAAAATACAAGTTGTTTTAATTAGTAATAAGTTTTCACCAACTTATTGTATTTTTAATCAAATAAATGCAGCCTTTGTGAGCATTAGAGATTTTAAAAAGATTAAAATAATCTTATAGACTCCAAACTTTGGAACAGTAGTGCACAAATCAAGATTTCATTTCATTTCTATTTAAATGTACATAAAGTAATGATTGCTTTATATATTTCAATATTTCACAACAGATTACTATGCAGCACTCATGGTCTTATTGTTTGCATGTCAGGGACTACATCCTCAAGCAAGCAGAAGGAAAACAATGGTATACAGCCCTAAATATTTGAACATTAAATCACATTATTTTGTATTTAACACATTAAGTTCCCTTTTAATGCAGCCTAAAAATTCCTTTAAACATATCCTTAAATACTGGTCACAACCCTAAAAATTGATTTAATAAAAATGTGTTCTGATTTTTTTAAAATGTATTACTGTTTATAAAAAATGGTCCTTGAGGCCTAACTGTATTGTAAACATAGTCACACTTGAAGGGGCTGCCTGGCATACCAAACACTCTTTAGTTGTAACTACATTAACAATAGACTATAGCATGGCCTCTCATACCTTAATCTTAAATCTTATTCTTAATATTTCTCACATTTTTTTAAAGTGAAATCCACCAATTAAAAACAAAGCCATACATAATGTGTTTGAAGTGTAAAGAGATGTTTCCTTGTCACACCAAGAATTCAAGTCTAGTGACTGTGAGTCAGGAACCTCTATGGACTAAACTTCCTGTAAGCAGCCATTAGAGGCTGACGTTACCTTAGAGGCCTTTCCTCCGGATATCTAAAGCAGCTGGGAACCTGCATACAGGACTCACCACTTAAAAAAAAACAAACAGTTGATTTTTTTTTTTTTTTCCACAGTCCAATCAATGGTGCGAGTTTGGGAAGGGACTACCTGTTTGGCCTAGCATTGGAAGACACAGAGTTAGCAATTCCCTTTGGTGCCACAAGTGGTGCAAAAAAGGCACCTTTGAAATTCTTGAACGGAGCAGTCGTGGGCTTAATCAGTGCGAGTCAAATGAAGTCATGTGCCATAGTGCTGAGTATGTTTTTGTTAAATCACCAAAAAGACTGTGCTGATTTAACAGAACTCAGAACATCTTAGATGCTAATTTTAGCCACAGAGCCTCTTTAATTAACAGCGTCGTTCTTGATAAAAGGGAGAAAAGGAGGATCAGACACTCTAGACCGAAGCCAAGCCAAACCAAACCATGAGAACGATTCTGCTGATCCTACATTTATGTTTTGAAACACACTACATGTATAGTAACTAGCACCAAAGCCCGATTTCCTGAGGGGGAGGGTGGAGAAACATAACTGAACTGTTCTATTCCAGTTCTCCTTAATGTCAGCTGCACCCTAGGGGTTTACAACCATGACATTGGCATATGTGTATAAATGAGTCTAGTCTGGCTTCCTTTACCTCTTTTGGAAATAGGAGAGGAGATTTCTCTCAATTTTAGGACATGTTTGCTAACATCTGTTTTCATTTCTTGGGATGAATCTTCTCTCTCAAGATCTTTAAGAGATCAAACGGCTTATCCTCTCTGGGAGTAAAAGCAAAGCACAGTATTTAGTGTAATATAAAGACGACGTGTATTTTTGAAATACTTTTCCTATTCCATCTTAATATGTAGAGGTTACAAGTTTTTCACTTTAAAGTTGATTTAACTGAAAAATGTAAACAGTGGCGCCATCAAAACATTCTAAACAGCCCAACACTGCATTGGCTCAAGTGGTATGAGTCTGGGGCAGGACTACTTAATAGCAAAATGTGGGAATGTTTTTGGAAATGGACCTTATTATTTTTGCAATTTTGTTTTGTAACAACACAAAAAAAAGAGATTCCATGTCCATGTAAATAACTGTTGGTACCACAAGCAAATACATTAGTCTACACAAACCACACACCACAGATCCTCTAAATGCAGACTACTACCTTGGAAGAGCCGTTGGAATACATCTGAATCATATTTTCCGCTCCCTGTTTCACTTTGAGCTCGATGTCGGCCTGTTTCTTCAGAGCGGCCAGTCTGCTACTGTTGGTGGATGTCCGAGCTTCACTCTTGGGGGTGTCTGGGGTTAGCGGGTACTCTGACATTGAACAAACACAAATCGACATCAAAGAGTTAACAAAACACTAAAAAAACAATACAGCATGTTGGGAATGTTGGAGAAATGACACTAAACATATGAGCAGGAAACACACACAAGATTGGTGAACCCACACTTGATCCTTTAGTGCAGGTAGAAAATGCCAAATGCAGGATAGCTAGCATTAGCACGCTGTCATTTTTATGAAAGTAAACCACAAACAACTACACTGGAAAAAAATAAAATGTGACTGATGTGGCAGATGATGCTAAAAGCTTTGATTTTGTTTGAAAACCTTTAGATAAAGGTCTTACAAAGCCAGGCTTTTAACTAAACGGCAAAAGGCCCAGTCCAGATTATAGGTAATTCTAGCCACCTACTTACAAGAAGACATAAATTATTTAAGGATTAGCTCACTTCCAGAATTAAAAAAAAAAATCTGATAATTTACTCACACCCATGTCATACAAGATGTTCATGTCTTTCTGTCTTCAGTCGCAAAGAAATTAAGGTTTTTGAGGAAAACATTCCAGGATTTTTCTCCACAGTTTCAATGCAGCTTCAAAGGGCTCAACATGATCCCAGTCGAGGAATAAGGGTCTTATCAAGCAAAACGATCTGTTATTTTCTAAAAAAGAACAATGTATATACTTTAACCACAAATGCACGTCTTGCACTAGTTCTGCGTTGCGCGTCCGCAAATTCAAGCATTACGTAAACACGTTGGAAAGGCCATGCATGGTTAGCTATTCGTCTGTGTACTCCGGTTCAAAAAGGTAGGGTAGGGCGAAAAACTCATTTTCTCCTCCAACTTCAAAATCGTCCAACATGGTCGTTTTAACTTTTTTGTAAAGGGCATTTGACTTTCTTTGCATGTTCGCTTTGTAAACACTGGGTCGGTACTTCCGCCTATGTCATGCTTGACCTTTCCAACGTGACTACATAATGTGTGAAGACGAGCATTTGTGTTTAAAAAGTATATATATATATATTTTTTTTTAGACAATGACCAGTCGTTTCACTAGATAAGACCCTTATTCCGCAGCTGGGATCGTGTAGAGCATTTGGAGGTTCTCGAAGCTGCATTTAACTGCAATGGGACCTCAGCAGGCCTTTTGGCCACACTGAAGTCCATTATATGGACAAAAACCTTAATTTCTTTACGACTGAGGAAAAAAAAAAGACATGAACATCTTGGATTACACAGGAGTGAGTAAATTATCAGGAAATCTTTATTCTGGAAGTGAACTAATACTTTAAATATATAGTTAATGAATATTTTGTTTAATTACCATTAAGCTAAGCACCTCAGGTTAAAACCGTTTATGTTAAATCAGCCAGTGAGATTAGAGCTTGCTAGATCAAGAAAGTACTTTCTATGTTGCATATGAAAGAGACAGTCAGTAAATGGTCTGTGATGTCTGAGGTTGAGACTACATAAAGAATATTTTTTCCCCTACCAGAGAAAGTGAAGTGTGTTTTTCTTTCTTTCTTTTTTAAACAATGGGCTAATGCTTACACAGAGGGTGAAAAAACCCTAAGGATATATTTGTTGTGATAACAAAAGTAATACTATTAAAACAATTTTAAGGTATATTCAACACATATCGGTAATATTAAGAACATTAAAAATTCACAACTTGTTCAAATGTGTAGCTAAATAACGTTTTTTACTGAGTGTTTGATGAATTGTGTAATAAAGAGAAATGACAATGATATAATGACATCCAGTGAAGGACTTGTGCAGGCAGGAAAAATGCAAATGTTCTCTCAGGTGACAGTGAGCCAGTTTCTCAAAGACTCTTTGTGAGAACAACTTGGCCATCATGGAACATCTTGCACAAGATTGAGCAAACACAAACATGAGCAGAAAACACCTCAGGAGAAAATCTGAAAGAAGGGAGCAAAACTGGGTTGCCACTTGCCAGTATTAAAGTTGCTTCATCTTTACCTAAACGACTAATACTAAAACTACTAAAATATGCATGCAATTTAGAACTTGATCAAGTTAACACAAATGGTCTATGGCTAATTTTGACATTTTTCTCTCTGAAACTTTAAGACACAGACATGCCATGTACTTCAGGCTTGTTTTATGATTATCTGAGGTTCAGAATGATGAGATCATCCACTCATGTCCTGACAAGAACACTTAACCACAAATTATACACCTGCAAAGGTAAGGTGGAAGCCCTGTTTATGACAACTCTGTCATGACATATAGAGGAGAAAGGCAAAACATTAATATTAATAAAACAATAATAATCAGTGACACCAGCAAAATGGTAGGTGAAATGTGACATGCAATACTAAATCTACCGTTTAAAATATCATGTTACTAATTAGCTATTAGACCAGCGGCTTATATTACCCGATATCAATGGACTATATGTACTGTTTTTAATAATACAGACAGCTTAATGATGGGATTTGTCACACCGCACAGGACTATTTAAAATGTATTAAAAACATGAAACAATAACTAAAATACACTTAAAATTCATTGTTCCTTATCTTGATCTTGTTAATTAAAAAAGGTCAACTGATAGGTTGTCAACTACCCACACACAAAATATGCAAATGTATAGCTCTTTGCTATTATAAACTATTTAAATGACTGCCAGTCATTACTGTATGAAGACTAGCTAGATAATACTGCTGTAGTTTGACTATTAAGCAGGCCTGTAAATAAAACCATGCTCAAATCTAATAATTTGACAGATGAAAAAAATATTTCATTTGACCTTGTTAGAAATAGACAAAACAAGAATGCAATTAATTCCTCCAAGGAGAAGACAACTCCCTGCATGATTCACATGTTGGGAATTCCCATGTATTCCTTCTTTGTACTTGATTGCAAAGTGATTATTTCAGATTTCTTAGTAACACACACACACACACAGAGAGTATCAGAATTCAGAATATTCCTATATAAATGTTTGTTCACTTTGCTATTGTCTTATGGAAATACTGGAGATGTTCACTTCCACCATTTACATATATTTCACATATTCCATTTCACTTATTCTGCACAATAATTTAATGTCCTGTTAAAATATAAGCACGCAAAACCAACTGAGTGCATCACAAAAAAGTGTCACGGACAAGTTTATAGTGCCTTCCTTTACGGTTTTATACACTGAATTAATGCATTTAAATGTTCCTTGTCTTGACACAGGTTAGAAGACTATATTTCAGAAAAAAAAAGATTGTACATGTATTTTTGCTGTTTACATGCTTGCAACAACATTCAATCTGTATCTGATATTAATACTGCATTTATAGTAGTATCTTGCCACGATCCACATTTGAAGAATTGAATGCATACTGAACTACTGTACATTGACAAATGAAGAACTTCTGGTAGAGAACAGCACTAACAAATATGAAGGTCATGGGTTCAATTCTCGAGAAAATGCATAAAGTAAACAGACATGAAGTATTCACTTTGGAATGAAGTAGTGGTACTTATGACTTTAGTATTACAACTTCAAAACAAAAATCAAGAAATGTAAATCGGAATTCTTCAGCTAATCATACTGAAATTTAGGGTATTCATATAACTTTAGAAGAATAACTCCTATTTGTAAACACTTACAACTTCCTGGAGTTTGGTGAGCGAATCACTGAATCAAGGAAAGCGCAAACCAACTGCCTGCAAGTTTGCAACATACAATTTGACTAGTTCCTACATATCTGAAAAGCTGAAAATGGATAGCAGCAATACATACACAAATAAATAACATAACATTATGGCTTTTATAAACACACAGAACAGTGATTCAATGAAGCATTTGTGGAACTAATAGGGGTGGGAATCGCAGGGTACCTCACGATACAATACGAATCACGATACAATAATATCTACAGTGTTCTGCTATCATCTATATATGCGAGACCTCTATATGAACATCACGATATCTTTCTAACTATGAAAACAGAATGCCTGTGAAAAGGTTAAGTGCAAGTTTTTTCTCTTTATTCAAGTCCAAACTGTTAGAAAGCAGCACAAAAGTTCTGTAAATCAAATTTAACATACTAAGGAAATTAATCATTTTATTCTTGGACTTACTAAAAGCTTACACTTTTCTTTGTGTGTAAACCAACACATTTAACTGCTTATCAACTTTATATATAGCCTATATATAAACCTGGTACATTTCAAAATTTACCTGGAGTGCTTTCTCAACCTTTCCTCTCCTCTCATCATAAAAACTGAGCCCCGCGCACATGACATGCAGGGGGAAAAAAAGCCATTCACATCGTGTGTTTTGCGCGCTCAGGTTCGTTATTTCAAATGTAGACGCGCGGCAAGCAAACACACTGCACACTTCTGCGCCGCATTACGGCTCTGACGAGGTTTTGTTTCGTCGTCCATGCCATAAGTGCAGATGTTTCTGCTGGTCGGTGCCCTAACGCACACTTGTAATATCTGAGAGCGAGGAGAGCATCCAGTTTTGTTGACAAAACTGGACGCGCCGGCGCCACTCTCTCTCACTCATATAGTGAGGGAGATTCACCTGCGATCCGAGCGGAGAGGTTAGGCTACTCACGGACTCAATATGCGCTCTGCAATAATAACGTGATCAATGCCTACAGTCCACGCTGATAGCTGTTCCGGGGCAGTTTTTTTATCGCCATCTCCTTTTATCTCCATAAACATATATAGAGTAGTAGAGTTAATACAGTGGCTGGAAATCTGTTTATCCTTCGGTTCCTCGTGCTTCCCCATCTTCATAGAGAATGCAGTTCATGGTTGCTCAGCTGCTTTGAAAAGAAGGTGGAAATGGCGCAGCTGCGATTTCCACACATTTTTTAGATGTTGGGAGCAGGGAAATCTACATAGAGCGCCTTATTGTAGTAATATATTGTAGTAAATTGTAGTATTGTATTGTAGTAAAATATCGATATTTGGCGCCAGATATCGATTCTCGTATCGCATGAAGAAGGACAACGAAATATCGCCATATCGATATATTGTCCCAACCCTACTAACCAGGAAAAGTCTCACATTTGCCATGGGTTTCCCCACTACTAAGTGCCAGGAAAGACACACTTCCTGTCCTAATTCTCTTCTAATCCCTCTATCACCCTCCCTCTCTTGAAGATGGGCAGGTTGCTTCTGCCTGACCAATAAAAACATGCCTCTAAATGCACCATATACAGCAAACATACCCCTTGAACTAAAAAGAGTCAAGAAATGTCTGGGCCTGATCCACTCACACCAAGAACAATATATATATACAGTGGGTACGGAAAGTATTCAGACCCCCTTAAATTGTTCACTCTTTGCTATATTGCAGCCATTTGCTAAATCATTTAAGTTATTTTTTTTCCTCATTAATGTACACACAGCACCCAGATTTGCAGAAAAACACAGAATGTTGACATTTTTGCAGATTTATTAAAAAGAAAAAACTGAAATATCACATGGTCCTAAGTATTCATACCCTTTGCTGTGACACTCATATATTAACTCAGGTGCTGTCCATTTCTTCTGATCATCCTTGAGATGTTTCTACACCTTCATTTGAGTCCATCTGTGTTTGATTATACTGATTGGACTTGATTAGGAAAGCACACACCTGTCTATATAAGACCTTACATCTCACAGTGCATGTCAGAGCAAATGAGAATCATGAGGTTAAAGGAACTGCCTGAAGAGCTCAGAGTCAGAATTGTGGCAAGGCACAGATCTGTCCAAGGTTACAATTTTTTTTTTGCTGCACTTAAGGTTCCTAAGAGCAGTGGCCTCCATAATCCTTAAATGTAAGACATTTGGGACGACCAGAACCCTACCTAGAGCTGGCCGTCCAGCCAAACAGAGCTATCGGGGGAGAATAGCCTTGGTGAGAGAGGTAAAGAAGAACCCAAATATCACTGTGCCTGAGCTCCAGAGATGCAATCGGGAGATGGGAGAAAATTGTAGAAAGTCAACCATCACTGCAGCCCTCCACCAGTCGGGGCTTTATGGGAGAGGGGCCCGACGGAAGCCTCTCCTCCGTGCAAGACACATGAAAGCCTGCATGGAGTTTGCTAAAAAAACACCTGAAGTACTCCAAGATGGTGAGAAATAATATTCTCTGGTCGGATGAGGCCAAGATTTAACTTTTTGGCCTTAATTCTAAGCGTATGTGTGGAGAAAACCAGGCACTGCTCTTCACCTTTCCAATACAGTCCCAACAGTGAACCATGGTGGTGGCAGCATCATGCTGTGAAGGTGTTTTTCAGCTGCAGGGACAGGACGACTGTTGCAATCGAGGGAAAGATGAATGCGGCCAAGTACATGGATATCCTGGATGAAAACCTTCTCCTAGATTGCTCAGGACCTCAGACTGGGCCGAATTTTTACCTTCCAACAAGACAATGACCCCTAAGCACACAGCTAAAATAACGAAGGATGGCTTCACAACAACTCTTTGACTGTTCTTGAATGGCCCAGCCAGAGCTCTGACTTAAACCCAATTGAGCAGCTCTGGAGAGACCTAAAAATGGCTGTCCACCAACGTTTACCATCCCACCTGACAGAACTGGGATCGGCAAGGAGGAATGGCAGAGGATCCCCAATCCAGGTGTGAAAAACTTGTTGCATCTTTCCCAAAAAGACTCATGGCTGTATTAGATCAAAAGGGTGCTTCTACTAAATACTGAGCAAAGGGTCTGAATACTTAGGACCATGTGATATTTCAGTTTTTCTTTTTAATAAATCTGCAAAAATGTCAACAATTCTGTGTTTTTCTGTCAATATGGGGTGCTGGTTGTACATTAATGAGGAAAAAAAATTAACTTAATGATTTTAGCAAATGGCTGCAATAGAACAAAGAGTGAAAAATTTAAGGGGGTCTGAATACTTTCCGTACCCACTGTATATACTAATTGTGCGAGCAAGCACACCACAATGCTAGCAACAAAGAGAAATGATTTAACACTTTGTTTTTTTTTTCTTTCCAGGTGATGAATGAAAAACATTCACAGCCAAACAAAATCCTTCACGGAACATAACTGAAGTGCGTGCTTAGAATGAACAATGTCATCATCTGTTGGTGTGAATGCTAAAATAACTGAGAAAAGGCATACAGCTGGTGAGACACTAACAAATGCATGTGCATTCAGAGAAACTAAAAGACATGATTTCAAACAACAGAAGTCCCCTGTAGCACCAGCAGAGCAAAAAAAATAAATAAAAAAAATACAGCCTTGTAATCATGAGTCTGCATTCATCATGTTCTCAAAGTCCACACAGAGTCACACTGTAATATAAGTCATAATCCACAATGCCATGAGCATAATACAACATTTACACAATAGGGGTGTAACGGTACACAGATATGACCTCGGTTTTGACTTCATGGTTCAGCACAGTTTTGGTACAGCAGGGGCAAAAACTAAACATAAAATTGCTTTTTTTTTTTTTTTTTTAATTACAACAGTGGTTTAACTACAAACTTCTCTTCTGTAAATACATGTAACTATATTAAATTAAATTATATTATCTTATTATATATAATTATTTTTAGTGATAAAAATCTACCTCAGCTTATGCTTTAAACTATAGGGAGCCCTTTTACATTGCTATAAGTTTACAGTTAACAACAGAGCCCAAACTTTAATTTAATTACTATTTATTTTTAAATATAATAATCAACACTCAAAACAAAAAGTTATGCAAAACATGTAAATTGCACATAACGCAGTTTTTAAATTAACTTCTAAATTATTCCATTTTTATTTGTTGTTGAAGTATAATAATTTAAAGAGTGGCTGTCATAACTTGTTTCATAATTATTTAATGCATGTTTAAATGCATCTTTAAGACATCACTAACAGGTAAAGTAATGAGTATAGTTTAATATTTCTCGAATTTTCTTCTCTAGACTTAATTTCTCTAGCGAACTGATGAGCTGTGGACACCTGATGTTTCCAATGAAGTTTCACTCATGAAGTGGTTAAACCAACGCTGTATTTGGTAGACATGCGGACCGAACCGAAAATCCCGTACCGAAAATTTTATAATACGTGTACAGTTACACCCCTATTACACACACACAAGGATGCAAAGATTTCATCCATTCTTGTCATACTGCTTTTTTGCATTCATTGATGATCAACTTCAGGTTCTGAGTCAGGTACTGAGTCACATTACACTATTGTAATATTATTGACAATAAGGTTCATAGGGAAATAAAGACAGCCACATAAATAATCAGTGTTCTTCCTTCTAAAACTACCTGATGGTTCAAAAAAGCAACAATATAAATATTCAACAGCAAGCCTGTATAACCAAAAGCTCAAATGCAAAACCTTCTATTTTGGATAATCCCTTAAACCCCTGGCAAATCATTATCATTGTTCTTTGTTGTGGTGATTTTTTTTTTCAGCATTATATTACAGGGTACAGTAATATCCATGGATAACTGTTGTTTTGGACACAAAATCTTTAACTGTACAACCACACTAGAACAAAATAAAGTGCTGTGGTTGTACGAAGGTACAGTAACATCATGAGAAGGTAATAACATGATACTTGAATGCGTACCATTATAATGATAACAATATTTACATACCATGTTATTTACATGGTACCTCAACATAGTTCAAAGAACGCTACGGTATTATCTCAGTCCAAAACATGGCATTGCCATGAAACCATTTTATTACCATGGCACCCTGTCAGGCTTGAGAAAGATATTCTCAACGATTTGGCCATTTAATTTCTTGAAGGCCATGTCAGATTAGATTTGCCATCCATCCTTGCTACACATAAATTGTAATAGCATTTCGGATTTAAACTTTAGTAGAAAACAATTGCAATAGAGTTGGTAAGTGATTCATTTCCATGTATTGGTTCAATTCATCTGCTTAAATCAACTGGTTTTCACTTGTTCCCCAGTGTTACCCAAGTGAAATTTAAATAAGGAAACATAAACATTGGTAAATATAAATATGGATTGATATATTAGTGCATGTGAAAGATAATGATTAAATATTTAGTGAAAAACATGTATTTTTAGCTAGTTATTTTATAGCCTTTTAAAAAAAATTGATAAAAAAAAAAAGGATTTTGATTTAATATTTTTGGCATTTTATGCCTTTATTTTCGATAGGACAGTAAGTGGACAGGAAGCAAAGTGGGTGAGACAGAGAGGGGGACGGCATAGGGAAAGGTCCAGAAGCCGGGACTCGAACTCGGGACTAGTGGTCGACCGATATTGTTTTTTTGACAGCCGATGCCTATATCTTGGAAAGCAGGGGGGCCGATATAATTTGTTTTTAATTTTAATAAATATTTTAAGAAATTTGAAATCATTTGACAATGGATTAAAAAATAAATGTGTAAAATAAACATACTTATACATTAGATGACAAAGTATTTTTCACAAATAAATAAATATTTAATAAAAATATAATTATTAAAAAGGAAGTAAACACTGTTTACATAATAAGAAATATATAATTGATTAATTAAAAAGGGAGTAAACCCTGTAACCAACAGGGCACTCAGTATTCTGGGACGTTTGTGTACATTGAGAGAAAATGGCATGAATATGACAGTAGGTAAATGCATAAAGCGCAGCATAATTTGAAATCACGAGTTTAAAGTTTAAAGCATTCAATTCACACGGGCCGACCATCACACAGAGAACACACGATCATGCTGGATAATAATGCACACTGTCTTTTGCGACGACTAAGTTTGCAAGGTTTGTGAAATTAAATGTTCATTAGTCATTCAAAGATTTGTTTAAATGATGTAAATGCATATTTGCTTAATGCTGACGGCAAACGAGAAAGTATTATAATGTTTGCCTTTCTATTACTAATAATATAAAAGCAATCGTTATATAATACTTTTTGTATACATTAATTCCTTTGTTTAACCGTTCTATCTGGTTATTAGACAGACTTCTATCCGTATTAGACAGAACTGTTAACAACGACAGTAAACAAGAGGGAGAATGTGAGTACTGTGTGCTCAGGCGCTCCCGTTCTCAGCGCCGTCAAAATAAAAGTCCCGCCTCGAACACATCGGCCAAGCACAAAAACTTATCGGCCAATGCCGATATTTGAAAAATGCCAAATATCCATAATAGTGCCAAATAGACCACTACTCGGGACACCCAAAGCATTTTTTTTAGCAATTTTAATCTTATAAATTATGGTTTGTCAGATTAAACGACAAAAAAAAAATCTATAAACAAGTTAATTGTTTTAGCCATTTCAGTGCAAATAAAGAAATTTTGAATTATTAAATGGCTGGAAAATGTCAAGATATAATTTTTAAGCTATATCGCTCAGCTCTAGTACTACTACAAAAAAAATAAAAACATGGTTGTACTATGGTAATTTTTCAGTACAATTTTGTCAGTGAATAAAAACAAAAGCTACAATAAATACAAAAGCTAAAGAGACAGATGGAGTGAATTCAGCCATACCTACAACCTCCTCTGGGTCCTTCACCACGATGTGAGCATTCAGTTCCTGAAGCTCCTGGTGCAGTTCCTCCACCTTCTTGTTGGACTTTTTAAGCATGTTGTCCACATAAGCCAGACTCTTCTTATCTGTGGTCACCTTCTTCAAGTTCTCAGCTCCTTCTTTGATCTTCAGCTCTTTGCGGATCTCTCGTTTTATCTGGTCCTTGATCTCATCCAGCTTTTGTTGGACCATGGTGTCCGAGAGGTCCAGATTTTGGCCAAGACCAAGACGTTCTGAAACCATCTGACCCCGAGTATCACCCTGAGGAGCAGGAGAGAGAAAGATATAGCAAAAATGTTTACACTTATTCGAGGCATTCAGAGACATGGAATGCATCCTGGAATGTAGCATCATTCTCAAGATGCAACGTAACGGCAAGGTCTCTGAATAAGTGATCTGCATTGTGTGAGTAATATCCTTCTATGCTGCAGAATGATGGAAATTCACTTTCACATACACGCTGGTGCGTATGATCCGGTTCAGGTTGTTATGCAATGGAATAAAGCACCAGCTAATCAGCTTGAGAGCCCATCGATCTCACAGAAACAATCACACCTTCATACAAGCACATGTTCCCCTGTGACCAGAGTTACAATATAAAAAAACTTTTATACCATTTTCAATAAAAGTTTAATTTTTAGTGACTCTAAAAATATCATGTGGTGTAACCATCAAGCCAAAAATAACTTATTTTCCTTACACCTTAAATACATGTGAGCATACATATGCATTATTTAAAAAAATTTTTTTTTACATTTATTATATTTATGTATTTATTTAATTTTTAGTTGTCAAATACCTGTTTATTTGTTTTTTTTTAGAGACAGTAAAAAATTGGAAAAAAGTGAGGGAATGGGATCAAGAGCGGCCCAACAATAAATAAATAAATAAATAAATAAATAAATAAATAAATAAATGTGTGTGTGTGTGTGTGTGTATGCATTTTAATTTTTAAGGGACTTATTGAACATGATTCCAGTCATCATGAAGGTTTGCTAGGGTCCTCTGTATAATGTAATTTTTATGATTTTTATTTTACTTTTCCTGAATGAACCACATGACTTTGATTTGGGCAAAGTTATTATTTTTTTTAATAAAAATGTGAAATTATCTGCCTTTAGCTTGCTCAGTTGGGACTTATAAGACAACTAATATTCAGAAAATATTGTCAGTCTCACTGTACTGACACTAAACAGAGCTGGATAATGAAACCAATGTCTCCTGTAGAGCTGCATTTGAGGTTGTTTCATAATTGATTAACTCCGCCATACTAACAGTGAACTGAATTGAATCAAACTGAATCAGAATTGAGCTAATTAATGTCACTATTGTCTTCTGCAGAACTGCTTTACAGCTGAAAATGAAGTGTTTTAAAATAGATGAATTTTGCAGTATTAATACTGTTATTGTCATTTATTACTGTAAAGCTGCTTTGAAACAATCTGTATTGTATAAAGCACTATTATATAAATCAGTGGCCCCCAAACTTTTTGCAGCATGTAGCCCTTTCTAATGTTTGACACGTGTCAAGAACCCCCACCACCTTACTCAATTAAACACCACATTTTTAACTGCAATAATACAAATAATATTCACTGTATGCAGGGCTTGCCTAACTTTTTTGCTCATCAGCCACTGTGGCTAGTGGTTTTCCAAAATTATCCCCTCAGTATTTTCACTGGCCACAATTTTGTTGTTGGTTTACGTTTTATATGACTAAAGTTACTGCGTACTAAAATTTATTTAAATTGATTTCCAGTCATCTTTCATCTCAAATTCTTACATATTTCATATAATTTCAGCATAAATAATAAATAATGCTTTTTAATAATCATAAAGCTTGGTGTTTTAAATCAGTTATTTTTTTAATATACAAATGTGAAATGTTCTACTTTTAAATATGAAAGTAGAGACCTGCGCGGGATGCATTTTTCAGTCCCGTTCCCGCAAGATTCTGTCCCGCGCCAGCCCGCTCCCACAGAAATATATTTTATATGGTCCCGCTCCCGCCCGCGACATTCATGCTTTGTCCCGCTCCCGCCCGCATAAAAGTAATCTATATAGATTTTTTTTCAGTACATCGAAGAAATTTACATAAAATGGTTCTGTAATATCTCCTAAGCTCCACAACATACCAGCATAAACGCTCCCGATAAAATATTTGTTATTTAGGCTAAGCATCAACATTCACAAACCACTGTTAATTGTTATATTTTTAACAGAAACCAAGCATGTGCTGCTGCGTGCATGGTTTGGCATGGCAGAATGCGAGCAGGACTTCCTTTATTATCACTAAAAGCTGATAGCTGTTAATCTCAGTTAATCGCGATCTCATAAAGCTCTGTTATATCACATTAAATATATGCACAATGAATCTTTCACAGTGTCTACACTTTGTGTGTTAAAATGAGAGGATTCGTGAGCACGCAATTTCAGCACTGCGGTGAGTAGATTCTAACTTAATCACCTCTGATTGGCCATTGCGTTCCAGAAATCAACAGCTGAGTCTGTGATTGGCTACATTGCGCAACCTTTTAAACACGTGTTATAAATAGAAACTATGCCTAGCTTGCGCATGTCAATCATTTTAATGTTAATATTTGTTGTTCTTTTTGCTTTTGTGCAACAGATAAATAACATTTTTTATGTTTTAGACACTTTATGTTTAGATAATTTCTATTTTGCGCGAATCATTTTATTCTCCTGCATCCCGCACACACACACACACCACCACACACAGCCACGCGTCTTTTCCCGCTTCCCGCGACCGTCAATCCCCATCCAAGAGTGTTCCCGCAGCCCGCACCCTGTTACATTGGGTCCCGCTGTCATCCCGCGGGAGTGCAGGTCTCTATATGAAAGTAAACCGGCAGTAGGTGACCAGCAGTGACTGTCTGATTGTTATTCATTGATGCGTTCATTCATCGATTCGTTTTAGAGCGTGCTCTGATTCATGTCAAGTGAGCAGTGCGTGTCCTTTATGAATGGACCCATCATGCTCAAATGATCAATTCAAAAAACCTGATCATTCAAAGAAACACCGCAGTGTGTGCTAAGAGATGCGCGACTTGACTGTTCTGCTGTGATCTTTGTTTGGAACTATTTTCGTTAACCAAAAATTTTGCAAAAACAGTCAACATTGACAATATTCTTGAAAGGTTCATATTTTGGTTTTAGGAGTCCCGGGTTGACATGCATGCAAGGTCAAAACACTCTCATTGCCTTATAATATACATTTATTTTTACCTTACTTGCTCACCGCCTCCCAAACGATTCGTTTAACGATTAATTTTTCTAAACCCCTCCTTTGCGTGACACTAATCTGCGGTGAATGGTCCGATTGGTCTCATTTTCATTTCATCATGCCTGTAATGCCTGATAAAGCAGCTTGCAGTGCTGCTTTGTGTACAGCGTTACCGGGGAAACAGCTATTTTTACAGCTCCAAAAGCGGCACCTAGTGGCAAAGAATGAATTAGCATTTTCATTCAGACCAAGTTTTCAAGTTTTCCCGGGTTTACGTGTGCAACAAGTGGGTGGGCAATATGCTGTTTCATGTTGACGTCAACATGAAACGGCTTAGGATTAATTAAAAAAAACGACTCGTTTCAATGATTCAGAGTCGACGCTTTCTTTTGAGAGACAATAACTTTATACACATCAAATTTAAAACATTTAAACCATTACAATTTCAGCCATAAATAAAAAATTATATTTAAGAATACTACAACTTACTACCCTATTTAGTGAGATATCTGGCCCTGTATGTTTGCTAGGGGTGTAACGATTCACTCGTTTTCTCGATGCATCAATTACAAACCCTGATGATGCAATGCATGATGCGATGCAAATCAAGTTCAACTGACAATCATTTTCCACCTTAGGTTGGTTCAGTGCACCTTCTCACTACAGCATGGCCTGAAATTCTCAAAGTTCACACAAACATGCCAGCACGGTGAATGAGAAGACCCCTCCTGAGAAAGATTTATAGACATACAGCAAACATGGGGTTTGGCATTCAGAGCACGTGTTATCAGCAGGGTGGGGTCAGCACACAGATCACTGACTGAGGAGCCCAACTGCTTCAAATCAACTAGATGTGACCACACAGAGTGAAAAACAAAAACAAATGGTGCGATTTAAAACTAGAGGCTTCCTGAAAAAAAGGGAAGAATAAACGTCTGGAAGGTCACCACAAGCTTTAAAGTGCAACAGTCCATAAATCGTAAAGCTAGAGCTAAGTCTATATCTAGAAGAAATCATATCAGTTTCAGCAGCGGTTGAAGAAAAAAAAATAAATACATTTACCAATGCATCACACTTTTTCTAACATTTATTTTGATAATTGATATTGATAATAGTGATATATTTATGGATGCTATATGCTATGAGCAAAATGGGTTAAAATATAAACATTACATTTTAAAACATACCATAGTAAAGAAAAACAAAAGCACAGACACACACATTCACTATGAATATATTAATTAGATTACATTTAGGCCTATATCCCATTACACCAATTCCTTTAGAGTAACTACTCTCATAAAATTAGAATGACTTGCTACATTTTTAAACCTACATTTAAATTTCCAAAAATAAATAAATAAATAAAAATGCATATTTAATATAACAAAACATGCATTTTAGTATAACTGTGCTTCTTTTTTATTGCACTTATTCAGTGAAGTCTGAAGTTTAATGAAGACCAGCCTTTTTGCAAAATGAAAAAACTTGCACAGTTGATGTTTTTTTTTTCATTACTGATTATTATAATTTTTGTCAATCAGTTGTGGTAGCCCTAGATTCTTTCTCAAATTATTCTGGATAAATCAACAACAAAGTCTGATTCTAGGTTATTATGCATGGATATATTAAAAAAAAAAAAAAGTTTTTTATTTTAGGCTTCTTTTTGGATGTTTACGAGAATATCACTGACGATTTCTGGGGGGGGGGGGGGGGGGGGTGCACCTCAACTATTAATGTCTTTAAAAAAAAAAAAAAAAATGTACGAATCCCTGCGAATTGTGACTCTTTGAATCAAAATAGAATCATTTTTTGAAGTACCCAAAGCCAACCTCTAATAAACACATGACAAAAAGGTAAATAAAATGTGTGTAATTACTATGTACCAAACAATATAGCACTGGTTCTTACCAAGAAATGGACGATTCCTGCTGTGCACACAGACCCCAACACTGTTATCTCTAAATAGCACAAAACCCTTCAAGCAATCTAAGGGATCTAGAACTGTCTCAAAACATACATTCCCACTCTAAACATAAAAATATAAAGCAGCACAAAGCTCTTCTAACAAAGGGAGCCTGTGAAAGTGTGGAAATCAGTCCAGCGTTTAGGCTAGTTTTGGCAGGGAAGAGATCTATTCAAGGTAGGCCTGATATCGGATAAGCCTTTGTTAATCTATTGCTGAATGACGGCGACTCAGACTGAGGTCATGGTGGTCTGAAAATAACGAGGGTCAAAGACATCAAGCATGCAGCAATTCCAGCTGCCTTAAAAATCTCCTTCCTCAAATTCAACCAATCAGAACCACACATCAAATTATTAGGCTACTAATTTAAATCCGGTCACATCGTGCTAGAAAAGAGCAAGAGACACGAACAATCCCTCATTCAGTTTGCTGTGCTATTTAAAAACGTCAGGGCTCCATGCATTAGCATAAAGGTGCTGTCACATTATGCAAATTTGTGTGACCAACTTGAACCTGTTGCGATATCCACCTGGGGAAATTTTTTGCTCTATTGAAATGACGGACTCGTTTTTGACAACCTCGGTAAAATTGACGTGCACCTAAGATCGGATCACAAGACACGGCTAGTAGGAAGATGTAACTTGTTTTTACTTAGCCTCAGAACCAGTGTGCTCTCGAGAACAACCCTCACCTTCCGTCTCAGGAGGGGGGCTGTGCGGCTATCTTAAGTCAGTTAGAGACCGCGGTTTTACAACTTCTGTGTGCCGTCTGTGGAGAGTCCTGTAAAAGCTTTGGCTGGCTAAACATGGAAAGTAATGCAGCTAAGAGAAAAGGCAGGAATTGACGCTGAAGTAAGACAATACCAAGAACATGAGTCAGTGACGGGGTGGGGGGAGGGGGGGGTGAACATATACAACTGTACAAAAGAAGAAAGGAAGAAAAAAGAACTAGTGTTGTCACTGATGTCGGTACTAAAATTTAAAAAAATGTGAAGATACCAGAATTTCCTGCTAGCATTTTAGCCAATCACAGACACATCTGTCGAGCGCGTGAACACAATGCCAAATCAGAGTTGTTTGTAAATCTGCCCAACAACGGTTAAAATGCGAAATGAAATGCTGGCATCATCACATTTTTAAAATTTCAGTACCAACGGGTACCGACATCGGTACTTTTGACAACACTATAAAGAACAAAAAGACTCTTGGTTGGGTTTTTCTCACATAATAAACACTGCGAGAAGGACCTGGCTGTGGAACAAATCCACTCACAGGGAACACAGTGGCCACACTGCATAACAAACTAACTCCCACACAGCAGACAGCAGGTTGCCACATGGCTTGTGACACACTGAGGTTAGAAAGACCTTCAGATCAGCACACAAGGTATTAGACAGGCGAGACATTTTGTGATTAATTTACTGATAAAGTTAAGGGAATAGTTCCAACCCAGTCACATTGTAAAACTTCAAAAACGTACCTATACAAACTAAAGCAGGGCTCGCAAAATTTCTAAATCCCTGGTAGCCCTTCGGGCAGGTACTCTTCAGATTTTGGTAGCCCAAAAATTAATTTACCGTATTGGCCCGAATATAAGACGACCCTGATTATAAGACGACCCCCCTTTTTCCAGATGTACCTTTTGGAAAAAGGCTTTTTAACACATTTTGTCTTCAATTATTTTCATATTGCATATTTTTCCTATTTTAATTTTTGTTTTGAAAGTATGGTAAAAACTGGTAAAATGTACCAACAATCACATAAAAAAAATATACACTTTGAAATACCATTAAAAAAAAAAAAAAAAACAGGTAGCCCATCTGAATTAGGACATTTAGGCTATCCATCTAATAGTAGCCCACTAAAATCTTATTAACAGTAGAAGTTAAATCTTACTGTAGTCTTCAAATCTGGGTACTGTTTTACGTTTTAAAATCACAAAGGGAGTTTGGTCCCATCAGGCTAACATGACAGTCACGACTCATGCAGCTGTAAGGTTTTCTTATTCTTTTGTTTTTACTCGCGATCTTTACAACACGCATTACATTACGTATTTCATGGCACACTCGTTTTATGCGTATTTGGCGCCACCTATTGTTGTGGGTGTATTATTGACATGTCAAATTCTAGACCCTGAATATAAGACGACCACGTTTTTTCAGATGTATTTCCCAGAAAAAAAACATTGTCTTATATTCTGATCAATATGGTAACTAGCCCTAGGGCTAAGTAAATTTAACTAAAAAGGCCTTTTTTTTTTTTTAAATATAGCAAATCAGATGCAAATGCAAATGTCAATCAAAAATATTTTCAATACACAAATATCAACAAATATGAAGGAAGGAATTTTATTTCACTATTTATAGGGTATCTACAGAATTAAAAAAAAAAGGGAAGGCAATTTATGACCCATTTTAAGAGCTGCACAAGTAAAATTAGCACAGTATGAGTGGGGTTGTACAAGGTCTATGGTATCATACAGTATTGAGCCATGAAATTACATGATTTACAGTTCTGATACAGGTTTTCACAAAAACAAAAATATTATACAACAGCATAGCCTTTAGACCATTTTTATGAAAATGGATAAATCAAGCATATAAATTGTCAATTTAAAACATATAAATATTACGTATAAAGTCTTAATTGATTAGATTTTTAGAAGGCACATTAACTTCTTTCTCATTTACAACTAGGGATGGGTACAGAGAACCGGTAAGTAATTGGTTCGATACCGGAATACCGATAAACTTCAGGACAAACGATACTGTTATCGATACTTGCGTTGTTTTATCTCCGTATACTTCAATGTTAACGACGAATTAGAAGCTGCTGCTTGTCATTTTCCTTCACTGAATGATGTGGCCGACTTTTGCTCGACGTGCGTGTGATATCCATTCATATGCGCGGTGTGTGTTTGCGTGCAATCATTCATCGCGGCAAGAGTGAAACGGTCAAAAGTGTGGGCTCATGTTACAAAACCAAGCGACACCAATGTCGGATACAATATATGCAGTAGTGTAACAGTGAACGAAGGAGGCAACACTAGTCATATATAATGAAACATTTACTAACAAAACAACATCTACCTCAAGCAATGCGCTGCATTATGTCTCGCGGCTCCAGCTCCAACTGAAACTCGCGCTGATTTGGCAGAGTTACACTCACAAGACTTATTCGCAATCACAAAAGTACATTATTTCCACGTGCTTTAAAGCCTTGCCGGGTAAACGTTTAATTTGCGTGCTGTTCTAACATGTGCTTATTCAGAGCGCGTACACCGGTTGGTCAAACAGCACCTGATTACTTAGTTATCTTAGTTATCATCTAATACTGTCAAAAACACACAAGGTTTACATATGAACACAGTTATGTCTAAAGTGAAAGTAAACAGTTGAGAGAGAAATGGATGTGTGCAGCTAATAAAGGGACAATACTAAACATGCTGCCACTTGTCATTAAAGGGATAGTTCACCCAAAAATTTTAATTCTGTCATTATGTACTCAGTCATGTTGTACCAAACATATGATGCGATTTCAAGTTTTCCCTTTCTCTGTGGAGTGTTACAATCTGATTGTGCATAGATGTGTCCCTGAAGTTGCAAAGACTAAAGTCTCAAAACCAAAGAGATATTCTTTATAAAAGTGAAGACTGGTTCACACCCTCCTAAAACGGCTCGTTCTGACACGCCCCACATATCTACCTCACTATGTGGAAATATTAGCATAATGCCGCCCAAATGTTCACGCAAAGAAAGAAGGCATGGTTTCAGTAACCGCAGTTAGTGTTGAAGCAGCCATGTCAGGGAGACGCTGTGTGTTTCTAGGCGAAAGCAAAAGCACTTTATTTGGCCTTCCAAAAGTAGACGCATTTAGGAATCTTTACGATTACTTACAACAGAACAGCAATGCGTTTTATGGACGACTGTTTCGTGAACCTAAGGGAGGATGTAATTCTGACTTTGCTATGACAATCTGGCTCTTCTGAATCAGCTACTGTTTTGTTATTAGTTGTAGTATTTGCTATTGACTGTTCAAATGCGGAGTTTTGCGCATCTTGTGTGTGTGCGCGAGCGAGCGCGAGAGAGAGAGGGGGTCACATCACAGTGGAGTCAGCTGTAGGGATGCAGCGATTAACCGGTTTCGCGATTAACCGCGCTTTAAAACGTCACGGTTAATTAATCGTAAAGGTTCCGATTAAACCGAGTGTTTCTGTTACACAGAACGGAACTGTTGCAGCTTGCGCAAAACGAAAAAGTTACACTAGCGGTGCACCAGCTTAAAATAACGTGATTATCAGAGGCACGGAGGCTACTACATGCGTTAGATGAACTGTGACAGAGGGACCAAACAGCCAAGCTTTATTTCCACCAGAGAAATGCCTGTCGATAGTGTGGGACCATTTTGGGTACGCCAAGAATGACCAGGGTGTCATTTAAATATTGCTGTAAAAAACTGCTGCTAAAGAGCGAATACATAAGGGATAATGCACGGCTTGCTGTACATTGAACGATTTTAATGCACGACGTGAAGGCAAGAACCACCTGACGCGAAGCTACATGCTCGTTAGCTCTTGCATTCTGCCCGCTTCAAATCAGACACAGAGATGAAGTAGTGTGGTAAGATCACATTTATTTGTATTGATTAATTATAACATTTAGCTACTTGAATTAATTATTCGAGAGAGAGAGAGAGAGAGAGAGAGAGGAGAGAGAGAGAGAGAGAGAGAGAGAGAGAGAGAGAGAGAGGGGTGACTATGTTTCAAAAGCCAGCAATAAATAACACTTTAATATCTAAAAAGTGTTCATGTGATTTTATACATTAGTAATGTTGGGAAACGAGTAAATGCATAATAATCATCATAATCGTAAAAACCGTCATTATTCCTCAGACAATAATCGTACAAACAAAATCTATAATCGTTGCATCCCGTTGTCATCGTCTTAACCGTAGGCTTGTGTACTGCAAACACATACCATCTTCATCACTGTGTCTGTCACGCGACTGTTTCCCTTTCGGGCTCTGTCTTTACATTTTATTTTGAAAGATGAAGCTCGCGATTGTGGTAAGGGGCATTACATTTCCGACGAGTGCTTGCGATGTTTGGCCAATCACAATGCACTGGGTCAGCTGGCCAATCAGAGCAGACTGCGCTTGTCAGAAGGAGGGATTTTGTAGAAAACGAAGTGTTTGAGAGAGTCGGGGCATAGAGGATTTACAATAATGTACAGTATTTGAAAAGTTATGTGTTTTTTGAACATTAAAGCATGGCAATATATTCTGTTACACCAAATACCCAAATAATGATCTTTAAAAAAGCATCAAATGACCCCTTTAATGTTAATAAAATAAAACACAAAGAGAAAAATAACTTGCTGCTTTTGACTGAAGAACTTTAATACAGTTGCTAAAGTTCAGCAGTAATAAAATAACTTTGAAATTTTCAACAACTTTTCACTTCATATCTTTTTCCACCAAATAGTATCGATAACAGTATCGAAAAGTACCGGTATCAATAAGCAGTATCAGTATCGATAAAATGTAAACAATAGCCATCCCTATTTACCAGTGTTAATTTCGTTGACGAATAATTTTCATTCACATTTGAAACATTTTTTTCACCGACGACAACAGGCGATAACGAACTAAAACTCTTTTTGAAAGACAAAAACTATGACGTAAATCTATTGACATTTTCGTCAACGAATAAAAACGAGACGAAAATGTTAGGGAGGGACGATTTGGGAAGAGATTCATTCAGAACGAATCTGCTGCGTGGTTCGGAGGTTAGATGCGTACATATGAACCAGCAGTACATAAGCTAACATACACTTGCTGCAAGTCGCGTAAAACGTAAAAAAATGTCAATATGTGGGAGTAAGAGAAGAGCAGACATATGGATAAATCTGACGATGCAAGAGAGAACTCAATTCAATCCGGTTTTCTGAGCACAGACACTGAAGCATACACATGGAAAGCGCGTCTCACAGCACGCGAGTACTCTTTTGCGTCGCATGAACGGAGAATTACACACAAAATGATGTCGAATTGTCCATTTTGACGAGTATTCACGTAAACACAGTTGATTACGTCTGAAATAAACGGCACGCAGGAGCCCATGCATCCATTTGCATCCGGTTTTAAAGGGATAGCAGCCTAATTTAGTTGCCATTGTCCGAGTCATTGGTGTTAATCAAGCAACAAAAGAAAGACAGAAAATCACGCACTGCTCCTGACTGAAAAACTTTAGTAGCCCTAAAGACTAATCTAAATTTATTTATAGAAATAAATAAATATGTCTGATTGAAAGAATGAAGAATATGGTAAACAAGTTGCTATAAAGAATGCATAATTAGCCTATATAACCATTGGTATTTCATTAAAAAGAATACCATGTACTTGTTCTTTATGAGAAGTGGTTTTATTTAATTTGAACATAGAGTCATGTTGTGTGTCACCGCAGTTAAATTGGTGTCTATCATGATAAAACCTTTATATCAAACCTATATAATGAGTTTGGACATTTTAGGGAAATGCTTACTAAATGCACTGTAACTAAAACCATTAGATTTTAGCAGACTAAATTTACTGTAGATTTAGTCGACTAAAACTAAAAACAATTCAGATGACTAAAATATGACAGACTAAATGCCATTTTAGTCAAAAGACTATGACTAAAACTAAATCAAAATTTGCTGTCAACATTAACACTGCTATTTACAACTCTATGTGTTTGCTGCGTAACAACATGAGTTAATATCTGCATTGATCTGACCATAAACAGCAAGAAAGGCTTATTGGAAATGCAAATTCATTCTCTGCCACGCTGAAATATTGCAGTTTCCCCAGTAACTGCTGTACACAAAGCTTTGGGTTAAGAGTCCGACTCTCTAACCATTAGGCCACGACTTCCCTGACTTAAAGGGTTATGAAACCCCAGACTACTTTTTCTGAGATTTTAGCAGAGGTGTTTGTGTTGCACATTATAGAAAAATGTTAGCATCCGATAATTTTAACTGTTTGAGAAAACTGGTTAATTTTAAGCTTTTTTGTGCTATTTTCATCTTTCGGGGTTAAAATCGTCATCGTGTTGACGTCACAATTTGTGCCGTGGCAAAGGACTATAGTACATCTGAGGCGGTGTCTATTAAATTATTCATGAGACTACGTGTTCTTATCCTATGAGAAGACACTTTGCTTAATTATTCACAACAGCATGTGTTGATTTGCTATGACAGACGCTTCAGATTGTGAGATCGCGCACATTAACTGATAGAAACGTTCATGGATCGAAGGAGAGCGTTCGTTTTTGATTTGTAATAAGAGTTCAGCACAAACGTGATTCATTCACTTAGTGAGTGTAAGCATTTTTACAGCTCCGTGACACAAGCCATCAAAATGCTTATATAAACGCAGCAGAATAAGCCTAAAAATGTATCAGAGGTGCAACAGCACGTTCATATACATATGTTTCAGGCAGAGTGCAAATTGGCTGGGGGCATTTATTTGTGTTTTTACCTACTCCATGGGAGTGAACAATCTGTCGAACCCGGAGCTGTGCTTGTTGTCTTTCTCCTCGGGCTGGACATATGGCCAAATTGATATCACGATACATTTCTTATTTCGGTCGATACATTAATTCCGATATCGATCTGACACTTTTTTTAAATGGAATCTTTTGTAACATTATAAATGTAAATTATCACTTTTGATCAATTTAATGCAACCTTGCTAAATAAAAGTATTAATTTCTTTCCCAAAAAATTTATAAAAATTATACTTAATGGAATAGTGTATAATGTTACAAAACTTTTTATTTCAGATAAATGCTGATCTTTTGAACTTTCTTTTCATCAAAGAATCCTGAAGAAAAAATTACTCAACGGTTTTAAATAATGATAATCAGCTAATTTAAATGATTTCTGAAGATCATGTGACACTGAAGACTGGAGTAACGATGCTGCAAATAAACAGCTGTGTATGATCACAGGAATAAATTACATTTAAAATCTATTCAAATAGAAAACAATTTTAAATAGTAAAAACCGTTCAACATTTTACAGTTTTGCTGTACTTTGGATCAAATAAATGCAGTCTTGTTGCGCAGAAGAAAATTCTAAAAAAAATAAAAAATAAAAAAACCTTCCAAAAAAAATCTTACGGTTTCAAAAACTTTAAGACTGGTTATGAGGCTGATTATTCTTATAGATTGAAACAAATGTGCTTCAGCCAGAAAAAAGGGTATGAAAAGTGCTCCGAGTCGCTGCAGAAAATAAAAAAATTGAACAACAACAAAAACTGGAAATGTTGCTGGAGACGGGCTTATTTAAAATGCAAACCCATTCTCTGCCACGTCGCTTTTAGAGTGATAGAACTACCGGTTTCTCCAGTAATGGCTGTAATCAAAGCACCTCCGCTTCATGAACTCTACTTTATCAGATCAAATGAAAATGCCATCGAAACTATCCTGAAGACAGTCGGTTCCCTTCAGAGATACACTCATATAAAACACCCGCAACGCGTTTTGATTTTGAAACGTGCAGTGCTCATGTTTATTATTATTAAGTCAAACGGCACAAATAAATCAATGTATGGGAAACTGGTAATGTATATCGAAATATCGGAAATATATTTAAAAATCATATCACCGTTATTGAAAAAAATTATATCGCGATACATATTATTGAATTATTGTCCAGCCCTACTTTCTCCCCTCTTCCCCCTCCGCTCCGCTGCGCACCACGCCCACTTTTTTAGCGTTTTTTTAAAACTGTGGTGAGAACTAATTGAAACAGGGGGTTTCATGACCCTTTAATCCCTCTATTATATTTTGTGGAGCACTTTGAGAGGCATTTCATCTATGAAAAGTACTATTCAAATAAATGTTGATTACTATTATTAAAACTACAATGCATCAAGTTTCCCAGACCATTTCAGTTTGTCACTAGTTTCAGTATTTCTTCTTGTTTAATGATTCATCTATGATTTAAACTGCATTATAAAAAAAGGCTTTAGAGTTTGATTCATGACTCAAACTCTGTTTAAGTGAATCAAAACACTTAAGTCTGATCTATTGATTATTTTGCATCACATGCTCAGGTTAATACTGCTTATAACGCAGATTAATATTGCTGTATATTACTATTATTGTTATATTAGTGCATATAATTGGAAATTATTACATATACACAATGAACTATTAAAAAGAGAATAAAAAAAAAAAAACTTTAATTTTTTTAATAAAATTGAATAAATATTTTAAAATTATTACAAATATTTCATGAACTAGTATTGCTATATCCCTATAGTTCTAGCGTCCATGTGTTTAGATTTAATTTAGCAAGTTAAAAACGAGTAGGGAGAGGAGTTCCAACATGTGAAGCCCTCCATAGAACCAGTTCTCTGAGACTCCACCCACTGAAAAGAGTCATGCATGAGCTCAGAGCCAATGAGGGGTTGAGCATCATCCTGTGAGTTTTATCTCAGAGTTCATCCTATTATGGTTTTACCATGACCCCCAGGACCCACGCCAGTAAAAAGACTTTCCTCTAACCCACTACCTTATCTGTTCCATTACCTTTAGTACCTCTGCAGCACTCACAGCAAACACATAATCCAATAGACCTTGTGATCTGGCACAGATCACTCAGGAAACGTCTTGCACAGGGTTCTTTATAGAACTAGATTAAATGGGAATATATGTCTGGTGACCTTCCAAGTAAAAATGAAGATTAACAAAGACAGATTTTCCACCTTAATGCCACATTTAAAAACAAACTAATAATAGGGACTTAAAAATCTGATTTATCATTGTTCATGTTGGTCAAGCTGCCTTTTCCTGTTTGACTGGGAGGTTCTTGACAGGTCTGTGGCTAATTGATGGATGGGATGTACACTTGTGTAGCAACTAGTAGTAAAATTTCGCAATGAGCAAAATAATGCAGCACATAATGTCAACACATGGAAATAACTGTCTATAAAAAAACATGCATTACGTCTACATTAACTCATAAATCAAATATTATTTCGTAAATTGCATATACAATTATGAACAAAACAGCATCATGTATTTATGCATTGCTTAATCCAAAGAGCCAAAGCGCCGTTCACTCAGATTGCATTTAAAAACATATGAGACGCAGTGAAAAGGAATAAACCTCCACAAATTTGCGACGTATTTTCTAATAGTTTAAACCGTTTTAACTTTGCATGGCTACATCTTTTCTGTGATACGCGAGTGCAACAGTCATATTTGTCCGTCTAAAAATGCGCATGCATCTGTGTGAATGGCTTGGTTTAGTTTTTAACCTAATCAAGATCTTCTCCGCACTGAGCTTCTATATTTATCTAATATTTTGAATGCATAACGCAGCAACTGTGTATCTCGTGGGCTAGACTAACAAAACATTAAAATGCAACAACGTCACTTACATCATCACCGCATCTCGTGCTCCACTGATGACGCTCCCTGTCGCACTCCTAACATTCAAATGCAAATATTTTGCATTCACTGCAAATGATTTTAAAATTCGGACTAATATAAATTTTTTTATTCACAATCGCCTCATCACAGGCAGGCACAGCACTCATTTGAGCATGTGTTCATGTTTGTGTGTGCTGTGCGTCACTCATAGCACGTGTCTATATCGTGTGCTATATCGAACATTTTTGTATATCGTTATCGAAGAAGGTGTACCATCGATAAATATCGATACCGTTTTATCTCCCAGGCCTAATTGAAACCAAAACCAAAGATGTTACAAAACAATGAGATGTGATGGCCAAAGACATGCATCTGAAATGTTTAACATAGTTCAATCGGTAGAAAAGGGACACATTTTGTGAGCACACAGGGATGCACAATTAATTGAATTTCTAATCGCAATTAAAATTACGGATGCCACAATTACATAACCGTTCAAAGCTCCACTATGTGGTTTTTTTTGTCTTTCGACAGGTCATGCTTAAGTGTTTTCCATGTTTTATTTAGATAATTTCAATGCATATTAATTTTTATTATTAGTTCAAAGAAGGAAACCAATCCAATGTACAGTTGACATTTGACTTAATACTAGAAAAGCAATAAAAGTTTTATTCAGTTTGCGGTTTCAGCGGTTGTTTTAATATAAAAACTATGGCATGCAGCTGCTTCAAACAAGATATTGTCACGAATTCGTTTCATGGACTTCCGTTTATTCACCACTAGATGTCACACTTTCCATTACATTGACTCTCGTACTACACAAACTGTTGCATAGCACCCGGACTACATATCCCATCATTCTTTGCACACTGCACTGATTTGCACTCATTGCACACAGCTGTTTCTAATCACCTCACTCACTATATAAACACCCACTCAAACTGCCATTCTCGGCTTAGTATTGTTTAGCCTGTACCCCTTTCAGAGTCCTTGTTTTGCCTTGTTTTGCCTTGCCTTGCCTGTTTTCGCGGGTTTTGATCTTTGCTCTGTTTTCCTGGATTTTTACCTCTGTCTAGCCCCTGTGGTTCTGTCTGCTGAGCTGGGGACCTACGCTAGCCAGGGCTATTCTTGTTTTTGCCCCACCATATTCCTGTTGCCATTGTTGACCCTGCTGTTTACCAATCTCGTGAATAAAGCTGCATGGATCCCCAAGTCTCACGTCTCGTCAGCCCCGTCACAGATATAAACATCATTAAATGTAAATTTTGATAATCGTAATTAATAAAATCGCAATTACAATTTCATGGGAATAATCGACAATTACGATTTTTGTCATAATCCTGCAGCCCAAGTGCACAGCTTGTTTTCTGTTGTTCTCAATCAATAAAACTTTATAATGTATTTAAAATAAAAATGTATTACAGTTAAAGAAAAGAAAAGAAAAGGCACCATTCATAGTAACAAGACAGGAAGAAAACCAAAACTTGCAGTGGAATTCCTTTGCAACGAAACATGCCCTCAACTTCAGCAAACAAACTGAAATATTTTGTGGACTGCTTATACCAGTGTGTTTTGACATCGATCATTTAAAACTAATCTTTAAAGAAAATAAAAATGTGCTTATCCTTACATCCTCTTCCCTTAGCTACACAAAGACTGTGGTATTTCTGAGCTATTGCCTCTATCTCCTTCAGTAACACATTTGGCTCCAGATAAGGGCCAGAGGATACCTGTCCAACACTCCAGCCAAAACCAACCTGCCGGAGTTCCTCTGAACATTCAAACGAAGAGTATCAGTTACCTGGGTTTCAGTTGTGCCTCACTGCAATTATGTGGGGAGGAGACACAACCCAAACACAGCAATCAAAGTACTCCCTCTCAAAGCAACATGACACGAGTTTAGAAATAATCCTGTTCACAAAGGCCTGATTCACAACCATTTACACTTTCAACACTACATACTATACTTCTTTACTACTTTGCATTGTTTTCACTTGAATCCTTTTGTTTGAATCATTGTGTCTCCTTAGAATGCCAGTTGTGACAGTACAACGCCTAGGCTATGTCACACAACTAAATGAATAAACAAAGGTTTTAACTAGTTAAAAAGCTAGTTTACTAATTTACAAAGTTAGTCAAATATAACATTATATTTGAAGAAACATGCCTTTTAAGAAATAAAGATAGGACATTTTGTTGCATTACCAATGATGTAAAGACCATCAAATTATGCAACAGCTGGACTAAAACCCTTACATAAGGCAAAATATTCATTTACATGACCTTCAATTTGCAAAAAGCCAGTTTATACTCATCTAAATTAATAAAGTCAAAACTTGTACATTGCCTTTGACGTCAGTTGTTTGTAAAGTTGACTACATTTTCTTTATATAACTTGCAATATAATTTTTAACGGTATGTTTTTAAAAACGTGTTTCATGAAAAGCAGGCAAACAAACACTGACATTGCCTCATACAGTATTCAGCAGTGTTTCAGGGAGTTGCCAGGGTGGAATCGTTCAGGATATGTTACTAATAATAGATTTTACTCCAGATTTTCCCTCAGGAAACGAAAAAGAGGTTCTGCTCCACAGTTTCTCCCTTTATTTCGTGTGCACAAATACACTGCTGTTTAGTCAAACGTTTTTAATCATTTAATATTTCCTTCATGAAATCAGCTCTCAGGGGTTTTGAGAAAACGAAAGGACATAGTGCATTTAACAAAAAGGAAACGAATTTTACTTTCAAATAGTAAACATATATTGTAAACATGCCGTTGAAGAAACAATAACTTTAAGGTCTCATGAGTTATAAAAAGATTATGCGAATAAGGACAAAGAGGTACAAAACATCGAGTAACTGCTGTTCTGAATGCCACTGGAGTTATGCATGTATGCTGGGATTGAAGCAACAGTTGGTCTGTGTGTCAATATTTCTAGGCCACATTTAACCCTTTCAGATACAGTTAAAAGTCATTATCTAATGCTTAAGAAGAGTGTTGAAATTTTAAAGTAGTGATCAGATGAAAACAAAGGTAATGCGATCAAAGTGGGTTAGCAAATAAAAGCGCGCGGTTAGTAAATAAAAGAGAAAATAATTCTCTCACCTGCACGGGATCGGCCGCCATCTTGCCTCTTAATAACTTTGAATCAAACTCAAGGGAGCAAAAAAGAGGAATGTCAGAAAGAAGTTAAACCTCTCCACTTCTCTCCGAGTTAGCTCGTATTTCTTCCTGATGCTGAAGAAAACACATCGGATCCACGACTTGGGCTATTCCATAGCGCAGCCGGTAAACTTCCCAATTCCCATGACGCTGCCCAAATATCCTTGTTTGATATATAAACAGCAATTGTATAAAAGCTTGAAAAGTTTCAAGAAACCAGTGCAATAGTTTCCCGTGACAGATCCACGTACGGGGACGTGGAAACGCGAGTGTTTTGAATGCGTGTATTGTTGAACACGCTCCGCTCCTCTCTGCTCTCCCAGCTGGAGTCAAATCCTACACTTCCAGTCATGTGACCAGAAACTCTATGCAAGCATTTTCCCATGAGCGTCCATGCACGCTGCCAAATATAGAGTTGAAATCATTCTTGTATATTTACTAGAGCCTCGTATCAGATTATAATAGCGCTATAATGTTTGACAATTACAGAAACACAGCAGAGAGTATTTCCTCTGCATTTCTGGAATTAGACTTTTACACAAGACTAGCTGGTGCTCAGAGTTTTCTGTAGGCTTCAACCTGACAACAATGTGGAAATAGATGTTTTATAGGCTATATTGTTTATTTATGACATTTATACAGGGATTTATGTAAAGTACAAGGTATATGTTGTGCTTAATAATAATAAATAATAATACAACATATTGTTACATAGGCTATTATTAAAATATAATATAATAGGCCTATATAATATGATTACGGTCATGATATTATTATTAGTTATGAATAAGCCTATATGTTAGCACATCTACAAGTGAATTGGTATTATTGATGACCTAGTTGTAAATGTCTTGTAAATCACACACACACACACCCACACACACACTCAGGTTTGCTATCCTTGTGGGGACTCTCATAGGCGTAATGGTTTTCTACTGTACAGACCGTATATTATATTGACCTACATCAACCCTACCCCTAAACCTACCCCTCAAAGGAAACATTCTGCATTTTTAGATTTTCAAAAAACTTATATGTACGATTATATAAGCTTTTTTACCAGTGGGGCCATTTAGGTCCCCACCGTGACACGAAGCCCCCATATGTATGGGTGTAGTCAGGTTTAAGCCCACAAGCAGGGGTTCAGTAAATTAGCTCAGGTCAGAATAATCATATTTTCTGTCTACACTTGTTAATGTTAGCCTACGTTGACTGAGCTAAAATTAACATACATTGTTGCTAGGTAACAGACTGTTGTTAGCTTAATATTCAATGTAGAACTGTGGTTCCCAAACTTGGGTACGTGAGGCTACAGAGGGGGTACGCGAACAAAATGCAGTTTTGCGGTGTTTCGTGAACAAATCGTTCGCGAAAGTCATTGATTCAATGATTCATTTATAAATACAGCCACTTGCCTAGTTACTGAATGAACAAATGACTTGATGACTCACGCATTAAGACAGTGACTTACCGCCACCTACTGGCGCTTTTAGTATTTAAAAGAATCACTTTTCACTTTTTTTTATCATCATTGCATATTACTCTATTGAACTTTTTTTTTTATTTTAAACAATACTATTCTATTTATAAAGATAAAAAATGCACTGAAAAGTCCATTAAGGGGGCAAATATTGTCCTTTAATGGAAAAGGTGCAATCGAAGTGGAAGAGAGGGGGTAAGCCGAAGCAGAAATGCCTCAGGGGGTACTCCACTCTAAAAAGTCTGGGAACCACTGATGTAGAACGTTCTGTCCTGTGCAACAAATGATTTATTTTATATTTTCAGGTACAACGGTTAGTTTGAAATAAAAGTTTGTTTAAAAGTGGAAATTGAGTCTCACATTATTTAAAAATTATTCAAAACATTAATGGTAAACATTTTCGACTTAATAAAATGATTCTCTCAAGTCTTGGCAATCGACCCCTATTAAACAATAAAGAAAGTAAGACATCTTTTTCTTATTCATAGTTTAGTAGCCTACTATTCTTTTTGCCAGAATTGATCATTAATCAACTCAATTATTTCCTGGATTTTGTATCACCATAGTCCATAAATGTATGTAAAAGCAGGAAATGGGATTCAAATCGGAAACATTTCCCAAAGTTTGGGTCCCCCCCACACTTCTCAAAACCAAAGACCCCTTGCAAGGAGATATAACCAGTACACACACACCACACACTTTACTTGTTGACTTAGCTATATAAATGGGAAATTACCTATAATCTATTGTTTTATATTACAGATAGGTATAAAATTAACCATAAACCTAACAGAAAACTTTCTGCATTTTTACATTTCTCAAAACTTTTGTGTAGTTTATACCAATTTTATAAACGAGGACGTCCCCAAATGGAGGCTTTTGGCGATTTTGTCAGGTTTTGCTCAATTGTGGGTACAAATTTGTCCCACCAACACACACTATCGTTCAAGTACGGAACCGACAACACACCACACACACACGCACGCACTCACGCCACAACACACACGAACAAACAGTACTTCTGTTTTGCAGCCTTTTTTTTTTTAATCACGCCAAGACACAAATATAGTATGTATGTAAATAATTTACTTTGGGCAGTTACATAATGAAATAAGAGCAAAGAATAATGCACCCATTGTAAGGACTGTAGCTTGATGCATTAATCTTGTCATGTTTTCTACTCTCCTCTTTATTAATGAAAAATATTTTATTTGATGAATGATATTTTAGTTTTTTATATAGATGATTTAGATATCTCAGTACATTTCTCATAAATCTGTTCATTCTGTTTTTCTTCTATTTTCTGATCTATCTTTGGTTTGAATTTGGTTGATACCATGGGGAGTCATCTCCTGTTTGAAACCTCTGAAACCACCATTGGCTTTCTGACTTCACAGCTCTTAAGGAGCTAAGAGCTAGCACTTCCTGTGGTAACAATTGGGCTTCCTGTGTAAGGCCATGTGTTTCTCTATCATCCATGATAATCTGCTGTTGCTTTTATAATAGATTACACCAATATGCTCAGTACAGGGGTTTAGATATTGGACTAAAGCATGAAATGGCAATATAGCATCCCAGGAGTTCCTCTTTTAGAATGACAGAGTATTACAGATTTCTATTTATTTTCTATTTTCTATTTCTGCAGACTCACTGTTCTGTTGTATGAGGAATCATGCATTACTGTTCTAATGAATTTGCCATTGAAATAAACTTGTTATAAGATGATTTTAACAACTTTATGGAGAAAAGAGTATTACCATAAAACATAAATTCCATATTAGCTTAGGGAAAACCAGTAAAACCAGTCTCTGGGGCAATAGGGGTAATAATAGCAATTTATTTTTTCTGTTGCAATGTGAGCAGGTTGGTCCTGATTCATGACTCATGAGTAATCGAGCAAGCTCAGATATGTGTCATACTGTGCATGAAGGAGGGATTCTCTTACTACTGTCATACCTGAGAGAGACACATGTGCGCTCAAATAGGGTTAACAGCAGTGTTTTTAGATTTTTACAGTTTTTACATATTTTGCCCTCCATGCTTCTTTAGTTACACACACAAAGGCACAATGAAGAACCACAGAATTTAGTCTGATTTAAAAATGAACTGAGAGCTGTCATTCTCAATGGTTGTTTGAGTGACTGATTGAAACATTGTATCATGCACACATTCACACACAATATGATCAGACTCTTATTAAGCTGTACTGCAGTATAAACACTGCTGTATACTATATTCATTTCAGTGTTGGGAATAGCAGTCATATCAGGTACAACATTCCCATTGGAGGACTAAATACTTCCATCTGGCTTTTACCATGTATTTTACGCCATCTAGTGGTAAATTGTACACTTAAAGGGTTAGTTCACCCAAAAATGAAAATTAGTGTTTTACTCACCCTGGAATTGCCACGAATCCGGTCCATGAACTTCCAATTTCATTGACTCTCACACTACACACTGTCCACATCACCCCGTGACTACATCCCATCGGAATTGCACTGATTGCACTCGAACGGATTGCACACAGTGTTCACACTGATGCACCCAGCGTTTAATATCACTCCATCACTGTTAACACTCATTGAGCCCTCTCCCTCTGCCGAGATTGTTCAGCGATTATCAATCTCCCCTAGCGATAGAGACACTAAAGAGCCCCGTTGTTTACCTGCCTTAGCATTAGCCTTAGCATTGTCTGTTTCTCCGGTTGCATCTTAGATGTTTCCTGGATTCCTCCCTTTAGCCGTGCCCTGTGACTCTGTCGGCAGTTCATCGACACACACTAGACATGAGGACTAGTCTTGTGTTTTGCCCGCCATGTGCCTGTCTGCCTTTATCTGACCCATGCCTGTTTCATGACCACATCTCTGTCTTCTCCAATTAAAGCTGTGGCATATGGATCCGCATGTCTCACGTCTTGTCAGCCCTGTTACAGAATACTTGGCCACACAAGGATCCAGCGGCTTTTGGCCTGGTATGGAACAGTAACCGAGCTAGAACATCTTCGGCAAGAAGGTCTTTCTATTGAGGAGTATGTTCACCGGTTCTATGAACTATCCTATCAGGTACCACTTTATGATGAGATTTTATTTAAGGACTTGTTTCGTTTTGGACTCAATGAACCCACGAAATCTCGTATGCCAAGGAGTGAATGCAACTGGAGCTTAAGGGACTTTATTGACTATGCCTTGCTGACTACTGGTTCAGCGTTCACGGTGGGTGTCGCGGAGGAAGGAAGCGACACCATGTCTGTGACTGAGGTGATGGCTGAACCAGAGCAAACTCACAAAATGGCGGCAGTTGCGGAGCCTGATCACAAGATAGCGGACACAACCGCATCTAGTCTAGACACAGTTGTTCTTCCTGAGTTCAGTCAAGCCACAGCTGATCTTCCTGAGTCAAGTAAAGTCACAGCTGATCTTCATGAGTCAAGTCAAGTCACAGCTGATCGTCATGAGTCCAGTCAGGTTCCATTTCATTATCATGAGTCAAGTTTAGTCACAGCTGATCTTCATGAGTCTAGTCAAGTCACAGTTCATGATCATGAGTCTGAGTCACAGTTGTTCATCCTGAGTCTCGTTGAGTCACAACTGATATTCATGAGTCTAGTCAGGTCACAGCTGATCTTCATGAGTCAGGTCACAGCTGATCTTCATAGGTCAGGTCACAGCTGATCTTCATGAGTCCAGCAGGACAAGTCGCGCAGGCGATGTGCGAAGTGAGCCGACTATTATGTCTCAGCTGTTATCAGAGCCTCGTCAAGCCTCGTTAGTGACTTGACATGTGGCCAAGTATGGTGACCCGTATTTGGAATTAGTGCTCTGCATTTATCCCAAAGTGCACACACACAGCAGTGAACCCACACAAACCGTGAACACACAACCGGAGCAGTGGGCAGACATTTATGCTACAGCGCCCGGGGAGGGGGGGCAGTTGGGGGTTCGGGCCGTGCTCAGCGGCACCTCGCGTGGTATTTGAGGTGGCGAAGAGAGAATGCTGTACATTCATTCCCCCACTACAAGCTCATGCGGTACGAGGTACTCGAAACCCAGCCTTGGGCTTATGAGTCCGACGCTCTAAACCATTAGGCAGAATATCAAATCCAGAATTATGTTGCATCACAGCTGATCATCCAGAGTCATGTCACGTCCTGTCTGTCACACCCAGATTCTCAAGATCAGCCCTTCAGTATCCCAGTCTGGTATCCAGTGTGAGGGATGCACCGCTGGTGTCTGCACTCACCGCTGGTAGCTAGCACGCAAGATGTATCCCAAACCCATCACGCTCAATCATCTATTATGAATCATCCCACTGTCTGCAGCACTTCCACATTGGGGGGTTGTTTAGGGTGTAATCTGGTGCGCGTAGCCACACTGATTTGCTAACGCAGCGGCATACAGCTACGACATCTCAGGTCGGTGGCGGCTTACGCTGGAAGAACCCACCGAGGAGTAGTGATGTCACTGCGGTGCCCAGAGGCAATGGTTAGTCCATCTGTAGTCTCTTCAGATGGTCGGTGGCGGCCAAAGGCTGCAGAACCTCCGAGACCGATGGAGCAGACATTGCCTCAGTTCACTTGCGTGGGGAGGCGTCAGCAAGAGCCACCTTTTGCCTGTCCGTTGGCCAAGGAGGCCGTCTAGCGAACTCTCTGTCTGTATTCTAAGGACCAAGGAGGCCGTTCATGAACTCTCTGTCTGTCCTTCCACGGCCAAGGAGGCCGTCTACGAACTCTCTGCCTGTTCTGTTCCGGCCAAGGAGGCCGTCTACGAACTCTCTGCCTGTCCTGTTCCGGCCAAGGAGGCCGTCTATGAACTCTCTGCCTGTCCTGTTACGGCCAAGGAGGCCGTCTATGAACTCCCTGTTCATCCTGTCACAGCTATAGAGGCCATTCGTGAATTCCCTGTTCATCCTGTTACAGTTATAGAGGCCGTCTGCCAACTCCCGGCTCATCCTGTCACAGCTATAGAGGCCGTTTGCGAGCTCCCTGCTCGTCCTGTCACGGCTATGGAGGCCGTTAGTGAATTCTTTGTGTCTGCCAAGGAGGTCATTTGTGAACTTCTGTCCTGTCCCGACCCAGCCAAGGAGGCTGCTTCTGAACGCTCAGTCTTGTCTATCAACCCCAACGTTCTGTCTGTGTTGTCTGTCTCTGCTCCCTCGTTGTACAGTTCATATGCCTGTCTCCGGGCGGTGGGTTTCACCGGGGGGGTTTCCTGTTCCTTAGCTACCAGCCGTGGTGGTCTTCTGCTCCACCGTGGGTGGTATCGGACTTGGTTGGCCGTGGTGGTCTTCTGCTCCGCCGTGGTGGTTCTGGCTCCACCGTGGGGGCTATAGCTGGCTGGCTCTGGCTGGTCTTCTGCTCTGCGTGGTGGTTTGGACTCTGAAGTCGCGTGGTCTGCTGCTACTGGCCTGTGGTGGTTGCTGATAGTCAGTTGGTGGTTTCTCTGCTCCGCCGTGGGGTTTTTCTTTTTCTCTCCGGTTCTCGGCTCCACCGTAGGTGGTTCTACTGTCTGGCTGTTGGTGGTCCTCTGGCTCCTCATGTGGTCTTCCGCTCGAGCCATGGGGGGATTCTGATCCGCGTGGTGTGGTCTACTGTCTGGCTCTGCGGGGTCTTCTGCTCCGCCGGTGGTGGTGATCTTACTGTCTGGTGACTCTGGTGGTACTCTGCTCCAACCGTGGTGGTCTGCTATCTGGCTCTGTTGGTCTTCTGCTCCACCGTGGTGGTCTACTGTCCTGTTCTGCTGGTCTTCTGCTCCGCAGGGGGATCTTCGGTCTTGTCTGTTTTGCTGTGGTGGTCTTCCGCTCCACCTGAGCTGCTGGTTTCTGCCCTGGTTCTCTGCTCCGCCAGTCCTTCCTCAGTGCCCGGTCTCTCCACTTCCGGGTGGCCCTCCATCCCTCCCCCTGTTCGCCTCCACTCCACCGCCCTCCGGAACCGTAAAGGGTTTTGAGCATCTGGAAGCCGCCCCTTGGGGGGGGGCTCTGTCACGAATCCAGTCCATGAACTTCCAATTTCATTGACTCTCGCAATACACACTGTTGCACATCACCCCGGTCTACATTTCCCATCATGCATTGCACTTATTGCACTCAGCACGAATTGCACACATCTGTTTACACTGATTGCACCCAGCTGATTCATATCACTCCCTCACTATTTAACACTCACTCGGATCCCTTCCCTCTGCCGAGTATTGTTTAGCGATTATCACTCTCCTAGCGATAGCGACACTACAGAGCCCTTGTTTGTTTCCCTGCCTTAGCCTTAGCCCGTGGTCTGTTTTCTCCGGGTTGTGCAATTCGTGTTTTCCCGGCGTTCCTCCCTTTAGCCTGCCCTGTGACTCTGATCGCAGTTCACTACCCACGCTAGCCCTAGGTTATTTTGGGTTGTGTGCCCACCATATACTGTCTGCCTCTGTTTGACCTGCATGCTTTATGCCGACAAGTCTGATCTTCTCCAATTAAGGCTTTGCATTTGGATCCGAACGTCTCACGTCTCGTCAGCCCCGTTACAGGAAGCATCCTAGGTGTATATGACTTTCTTCTTTCAGAGTTATATCTCGGAGTTAGTATTAAACAATGCCTGGCTATTCCAAAGCTCATCATTGCAGTCAGAGGTGTTTGGCCTCTGAGATATGCCAAAGAGTATAGAAGACCAAGAGGCGAAACGCTGATGCTTTTTGGGTAACAGCCACTAGGTGTGTAACTTCACAGATACACAGAAACAGACAGAATAGCAACGAAAGAGAGGTCAAAGTGGAATAAAAGAATGCAATGTTGGGCAATCCACTGCAAAATCAGTGTGACAGTAAAAATCTTGCCTTTCATCGTTTTCCCAAAGACCCTGACAGGTAAATTATTCACAAAAGTGTAAAAATATTGTGTGTTTTGGTAGTTTATGTTGTTTTTAATATAACTCCGACTGGATTCGTATGAAAGAAGAAAGTCATACACCTAGGATGGCTTGAGGATGAGTAATTTATGGGCTAATTTCCATTTTTGGGTGAACTAACCCTTTAAGATATTTCATTGAGACATTAATTTTTTTGTTATAATTTTAGATCTTTTAAATTAAATTATGAATGATAAACTTTTATTATTATTATTGTTATTATTATTAATGAAGAGAAACCTTAATAGTTTTGCATAATCTGTTATTATTATTTATTTGATTGTTTCTTTTAAATTCTTTATCCTTTATATCATATAAATATTACAAAAGGCACCAGTAATTTATATTTATGAATTATAATCAGGGTTATATATTGCTTATAAATATTTCTTCTTCTTCTTATTATTATTATTATAAACAACAAAGGAAAGCTGGTTTGCCTTGACTTTTATGGTTATAAACCTTAGTAATCTATTTGGCCGATTACCTATGGATTTTACGCCATCTAGGGTATTTGAATATTACAACATAAGTATCTTAGTTCGGTTTAAGTTTAAATGTTTTAATGACATCATGATATACACAATTTTCTCTGTTAGATAAAATAGATTAAAATTATAATAATAAAAATATAAATTCTCAAAGTATATTCATACTGTTACAATATAATTGATCTCTATTAAAACTCATGGTATTAAAGTATTAATTTAGCACTAATAATCAGTTGAATGTAAAAAACAATAAAGACTGTGAAATTTATTTATCACACATATAATGCAGTTTTATGGTTAAAACGTAATAGTCAAACGATTTTCATTTTCGCGGCCGATGAAATTTAAAGCAGTCAGACTAGTCACCCAAAAAAACCCCATTTGTCGTTCCAACACCTGTTGCATTCTTTCTTCTGCGAAAACACACTAGTAGAAGATATTCTGAAGAATTTTGGTGACCTTTGACTTCTGTTATATGGACTTCCATTGTTGGGTGCATTATTCCTTTAAATCTATTTGTGAGCAGATCACACACTTTGTGACATAAAGCACACAATGTGTAGATTTGATGCACTACCTGTAAACATATAGTAAGCAATGGCACCCTGACTTCAGGGTT